>PVIU01022245.1:0-29799 GCA_004026605.1 Ondatra zibethicus | reverse complement strand
AAAAAAAAAAAAAAAACAAAAAAAAAAAAAAAAAAAAAAAAGAGATGACTTACGGGGCTGGAGAGATGGCTCAGTGGTTAAGAGTACTGCCTGCTTTTCTAAAGGTCCTGAGTTCAATTCCCAGCAACCATATGGTGGCTCACAATCATCTGTAATGAGATCTGGTGCCTTCTTCTGACCTGAAGGCATGCTTGCAGGCAGAATACTGTATACACAATAAATAAATCTTAAAAAAAAAAGAGAGAGAGATGACTTAGCAGTTGGGAACACTAGTTACTCTTCTAGGGACCTTATTTGATTCCTAGCACCCACATGGTGGCTCACAACCATCTTTAACTCCAGTCCTAGGGGATTCAACTTTTCTGACTTCTTCAGGCACCAGAGGCACAACTGGTGCCTCCTCAGACAAAACACCCGTACACATACTTTAAAAATAAAATAAAAATAAAAGTTTACTGCAAACATATCCTATTATGCCTGCAAGAGCCTCATAAACCACTTGCTTTGCCACAGATTTTTATTACTTTATTTTCTTTATGCTTAGTTTAATCAAATTGTTATCTTGTTCATCATGGCCTTAGGAGCAATAGGCTATTGCATATCACATATGTAAATACTTAGTGTACAACCAAAGTACTTAGTAGGCCGCCCCATCTATATTTGGATAAATTAATGTGGTGGCACACACCAGTAAGATCACAAGTTCAGAAGTATCTTCAGCTATACAGTGCTCAAGACTAGCCTGAGCTACATGAGACCATGCCTCAAATAAAAAAAGAAAAAAAACAAAAGGGGTCTGAGAGATGATTACTCAATGGTTAAAAGCACAAAATAGTGGTTGCTCTTCCAAAAGACAGGTTCAATTCCCAAAACACAAATGTTGGCTCACAATTCCCTGTAAATCCAGTTCCGGAGGCACTAGTACCACCTTCAAGCCTCTGTGGGTACAGACTTTCATGCGTGTAAAACACCCATACAATTAAATAAAATAGGAGAACATTTAAGAAAAGAAAAGCCCAACCAGGCAGTGGTGGCACACACCTTTAATTCCAGCACTTGGGAAGCTGAGGCAAGCGGATCTCTATGAGTTCGAGACCAGCCTAGCCTACAAGAGCTAGTTCCAGGACAGGCTCTAACGCTACAGAGACACCCTGTCTCAAAAAAAACAAAATAAGAAAAAGAAAAACCCAAGGCAACAACACCTTATATTTCCAGATAATTCAAAGTGCCCATCAACTTATTTATCAGAATTCGATGTTGAGTGATACTTGAGTATAATTTCATTATCTGAATGGGGAAGGAAACAAAGGAAGCCAAAAGGTGTGGGCTATGCCTGTAATCCCAATACTCAGGAGTTAGAAGCAGGAGGACTAGCAATTTATGGTAGTTTAAATTGAGTCAGCCTCATAAACTCATTGGGAGTGGCACTATTAGGAATTGTGGCTTTGTTTGGAGTGGGTATGGCCTTTGTTAGAGGAAGTGTATCACTGTGGGGGCATGCTTTGAAGTTCCCTATGTTAGGGATACCACCCAGTGTCTCAGTTAATTTCCTGTTGTTTGTTAGATGTAGGACTATCAGCTACTCCTCCAACACCACATCTGCTGCATGCAGCCATGATCACCACCATGATTATAATGGACTAAACCTCTGAAATTGTAAGCAAGCCACCCCAATTAAATGTTTTCATTTTTAAGAACTGCTATGGTCATGCTGTCTCTTCTTACCAACAGAAACCCTAAAACAGAATTGGTACCTGAGACAGAGGGTATTGCTGTGATAGGCCAGATCATGTTTTTGTTTGAAGGAATATGGACCTTGGGACTGTGGATTAGAAAAGCAGCTGAATGCTTTAAGTGCTGCTTAATGGGCCATATCAGTAGGAGCACAGAAGACAGTGGTGTGTAGTGGCATTTCATTTGTATTTTAATAAATAAAGCTTGCCTGAGGATGATAAAAATAAAACAGCCACAACTGGCCATTCTTATAGACCAGGCACCACTAACACACACCTTTATCCCAGTAGCCACACTAGCTTGCCATAGAAACTAGGCCGTAGTGGTGCACACCCTTAATCCCAGAACTAGAGAGGAACAGGAAGAGACTCAGTCACAGTCTCATTATGAGGTTTCCTAGAGGCAGGATCACCATTTTTGGACTAAGGTTAACTTAAGAGCCAGTGGCTAGCTGCTTTGTTTTTCTGTTCTTCAGGTTGAACCCCAATATCTGTCACTGAGTTTTTATTAATCATGCTTCAGTGGTGCTGAGTGTGACTTAATGAATTGTAGGAACCTTCCTCAAAAGGGCTCAGAGAAGAATTTTTAGTATGTTCCCTGGAGACTGTTCTTGTGATATTTTGGTGAAGAATATGGTTGCCTTTTGACCTTGTTAGAAAAGTAGGGCCGAGGCTAAAGTGAAGAGTTTTGGATTAACTCCCTTGGCAGAAGAAATTTCAAGACAGCCAAATATAAACTCTGTTGTGTGGATATTAGTGATAAATCTAATGAAGATTTATAATGAAAAGGATCAAGCTAAGCAGGATAAATTACTAAAAGAAAATTTTGAGGAGAAACAAAGTCCCAGGAAATGGAATGGAACTAAGTCCTGTGTTCAAAGCGATAAACAGGTTAAGAAATGGAATAAAGGGATGGTAAAGATGTAACTGAACAAGAGGGTCATATTCCAGCCCCAGCAAGTAGCAGAAATTGACAGCTTCAGTCATGCGGTTCTAGCTTAAGAGTTAAGAATACAACAAATAGAATTGCCTCCATACCTAAGGAAAGCCACTGAGGCCAGGCATATGTCAGGGGTGTCCCTAAAGGGAGGCCAAAAGAGGCCATTGCATAAAGCTGTAAAGGTAAAGCCTGGATTGTCTTGGAGACCCCAAGATGTTAGAGATGCCAAAGTCGTGGTATACCTGCCTAGGAGAGCTGCTAACAGGGAGTGGAACCAGCCCAAAAGAAAGAAGTGTGTAGCAGTCAAAAAATCTGGAAGGAGTTGGAGATCTGAAGAGCGTTTTGACACTGGAGATGAAGATGCAGAGCTGGAGTTTGCCCAGCTGATTTTCAGTCTTGCTTTGGTCCAGTATTTCCTCACTGTGCTCCCTTATCTACATTTTGGAGTGGTAATGCATATCCTATGGCATTACATGTGGGAAGTATGTGATCAGCTTTTTGATTTTTCAGGGGATTACAGTTAAGAGATTACAAGAATCTCAGAAGAAACATTGAACTTTGGACTTTTAAACATTGTTGAGACTGTTATAGACTGTGGAGACTTTTGAAGTTGGACTAAATGCATTTTGCATTATGATACTGTTAAAAGCTTATGGGGACAGGGAGTAGAATGTAGTAGTTTGAATGTAATTGGCCCCCATAAGCTCATAGGGAGTTGCACTATTAGGAGGTATGACTTTCTTGAAGTGGATATGGCCTTGTTAGAGAAAGTGTGACACAGTGAGAGTGGGTTTAGATGCTCAGGATATTGGTGCAGGAGAATTGTCTGTATTCTGTCAATCATGTTTTAAATAAATGCTGATTAGCCAGGCAGGAAGTATAGGTGGGACAACCAGACAGGAAGTAAAGGTGGGGCCAGAAGAACAGGAGTATTCTGGGAAGAAGGAAGCTCTTTCCCCACTCCTACCCAGACCAACGAAGAAGCAGGATGTGACCTGTGCTGCTGAAAAAGGTACTGAGCCATGTGGCTGACATAGATAAGAATAATGGGCTATATAAGTTACAAGGGCTAATAAGAAGCCTGAGCTAATGGGCCAATCAGTTTATAACCTAATATAGACTCTCTGTGATTTTCTTTGGGACCTAATTGACTGTGGGACCTGGTGGGAGGACAGAAACCAACCAGGCCATCATGTTACAGGATATCACCCAGTGTCTCAGTCGATTTCCTGGTGCCTACAAGATACAGGACTCTCTGGTGTGGGATGTCCTGTCTCTGTGTTGCTTTTATTGGTTAATGAATAAAGGAAATACTTTGGGCCTATAGCAGAGCTATAGGGTAACAGAGCTAGGTGAGGAAAACTAAACAGAATACTGGGAGGAGGAAGGCAGGGTCAGAGAGAAGTCATGGAGCCGCCAGAGTCATACATGCCGAAACTTTAGCGGGTACGCCACAGCCATGTGGTAATACACAGATTAATAGAAAATTGGTTAAATTAAGATGTAAGAGTTAGCCAATAGGAAGCTAGAGCTAATGGGCCAAGCAGTGGTTTAATGAATACAGTTTCTGTGTGGTTATTTTGGGGCTGAGCAGCTGGGAAACAATAAGGAGCCCTTCTTACAGCAACTCTCAGCGGATTATCCAGTATCATGTCTGCCTGCATGTAGCCATACTCCCTAACATAAAGATAATGGACTGAACCTCTGAAACTACACCAGGCACCCCAATTAAATGTTGTTTCCATGTATATGAGCTTTCGTGGTCATAGTGGATCTTCGCAGTAATAGAAACACTAAGACAGAGCTCAACAACAGTCTTGTCCTGACATAGTTTGAGAACAGCCTGTGCTACATGAAACCATGCATTAAACAAAAGTTAAACATATAACATAACACTTCAACTCCATTTCAAAATATCTACAAGAGAACTGAAAACCTATGTCCATTCAAAATTTGTGCCCATGTAGATGAACACTTATACTAGCCAATAAGTAGAAATAACTCAATGCCTGACAATACATTCACACAACAAAATATTATTCTGTCAAAAAGGAACAAATTACTAGTAGATGCTACAACACAGAGAAAGCCACAAAACATTATGCTAAATTAAAATGACCCAGACACAAAAGACCAATGTTGTATGATTCCATTTATGTGAAATGTTCATGACAGGCAAATTACAGACAGAAACTAAACTAGTAGATGCTATGGCCTAGGAAAAAGATGAATTATAAGGAATGACTACTATGGCAACTAGATATAGGACTACTTTGGAATAAGAAAAACGTTCTTAGAATAATGCAGTGGTGATACTAGCATGACCTTGTAAATAAGTTTAAAAAGTACCATATTAAATACTTTCAGTGGCTAATTTTAACAGTACATAAATTATCTCAATTTAAAACTCAATAAACAGCAGACATCAAACACACAAAAACAAAGGCGAAGATGCCAGGGAAAAAAAGGAAACTTTCAGATGTTAGAAATATGCCACTTCACCATAGTTTCTGTCACAGTACATACATTAGTTGGTTTCCCTTCTCCAATGGTTTGGTGGAGGGATAATAAGGACTTATAACTTCAACACATCATTAACTTCTCTTCTCATTCTCCTCTATATCCAAGTGGTATCTAAAGAAGATTCCTGGTAGGAGTAAAGGGATCTAACACTTGGATGGATCTTCTAGGCAGAAAATTACATGTTACAAAATTATTTAACCCTTTTAGTATTAAAGACCCACCTCTATTTTCCTCATCTCACCTTTCTATGCTTCCACCAAACCCAGGACATTAAGTATGCCAAGGAAACACTACATAGCATTGAGCTCCATGTCCAGCCAAGTTAACTGATTTTAAATTACAATACAACGAACTTCCCAAGTTTGTTTACTTTGTTTTTGTTTATTGTTGTCGGTGTTGTTTTATGTTTTTTTGAGACAGGTTTTCTTTGTTTAGCTTTGGAATCTGTCCTGGAACTTGCTCTATAGACCAGGCTGACCTCAAACTCAGAGATCTGCCTGCCTCTGCCTCCCAGACATGCACCACCACTGCCCGGTGAACTTCAAAAATTTTATAAACTTTCTAGTGTACCCACCCACAGCTACAAAGTTATAATCACCAAGATACACATCCAAAGTCTCATATGCATCTTCACTATTTCTGTAATACATAGAAAGCAAGTTCTCAATCCACGAAAGAAAGATAATGAATAAAGGAGGGTTGTCCTTTTAAGAAAAAAAAAAGTCACTGCAAACAGATGCCTCATCCACTAATGTATAGAGAATGGAATGGATTAACTATATTGAACTGCAGCAAAAGCTTTTTGAAAAATGACTGCCTCCAGAAACTTAGTGGTGGAACTGTGTAACAAGCAAGGAAAGAAGGGACAAAAAAAAAAGCTAGTGAATGAGAACTTGGCTCCTTGAGAGACTATTTTAAAGGGAAAAAGCAAGGTGGCATTGACAAGACATACCACTGATCTCTGTAGTGGTTTTGAATGAGACTGATTAGAAGGATTAGGAGGCAAAGCCTTGTTGGAGGAAATGAGTGGTGGTATCTTGTTTGTACTCTAACAAATACAGCTTGTCTGAAGATCAGAGGGCAGAGTTAGCCACTAGTTAATTATAGAGGTCTGGACAGAAAGTGATATAGCTGAATGGAGAGAGGAATATAAGGCAGGAGAAGAAAGTAGTTCGGCCCTTTTTCGGCTGAAGAGTTAGAAAGTTAAGAGTTGGCTGTGGATTGCTCCTTTGTCTCTTTGATCTTTCAGCATTTACCCTGGTATCTCGCTCCAGGTTTTTTATTAAGAACAATTAGAACTCGTTCAAACAACTGGCGTCCAACTTTACAACACGAATTCACAAGAAAGCCTGTGACTTTACACACACTGGTACACACAAGAGCTCCCACCACAGGTATCGCCCCACCGACTAGGTTTTCTTTTCCCCCAAGCCTCTGAGCAAGTTTGAGATTTTTCTGCTGTAGCCTCTCTACAACAGTCTCCAGCTACCACCCAAACTACAGAAGTACCTGGGTTCCAAACGCCACAAGACCTACCCGCCCTAGACCTGGTTTGCTCTGCCTTCAGGCAGCTCCAGCCACATGTGATCCTCCCACACAATCCCATGTAGGTTTTTCAGAGAGCCAGCACCCTCGCACCTGTGGGTTGTGAACCCCTTACCCCTTCCTTGAGCTGCTGCCACACTCAGGCTTCTACTGTTATTGCAACTGTCACACACTCTCAGCTCATGGCTACAGGCTAGCAGCTACAGTTATCCTCAGCCAGGCTGTTCACCACCTGTGTTCTCCGCTCAGACATGATACACCTCACATAACACCGACATAACATCAGCAGATTTGGTCAGATTGGGAATTCTTAAAGGGGGAAATTAGCTTTTTTAAAAAAATCAGTTTTTCCTACATAAAAAAATGGGAAATAACATGATGCAGTTAGGTCTCTGTATAATAACACAATGGTTGGTTTAAAATAGGAACAATTAAGTGAAGGGATAATCAATTTAACAGATATTGACATAATGTTAATTATCATTTTGATAATCTTTATGGTTGGTTTGACAATTCTTGGTTTATCTCTAAAAAAAGATGGTTGATATGACAGCCCAGATACAGGCCTTAGAAAAAAACTATTAAAACACATATTAGAGATATTCAACAGAATTTAATGGAAAACCAATCTCAGTGTTGCATTTTAAGGTTAGAGAGGTCAGCCTAAGGTTTTCAAACAATCAACTTTAATTTATCCAGTCACCTTACTGGAACAACTGCCAAATGATAGTTAGCCCCAAAGCTGTAAGAGTTAAATGGAATCCTGTGGAAATGCTAGATTTAAGGAGATTCAACGAAGTGATTGTCTCATATGGTATACATTCACCTTTTTGAAGCAAATGTTAAACTCATGGTCATCTTGTAATAGAATTATCCCTTAAGACTGGACTTGGTTACAACAGTTATGGAACATGGTCCTCAGTTACAATGGAGGATGTGGTGGGAAGATGGGGGTAAGATCACTGAACAATATAGTAGACCTACAAGTATAGAAATCTCCCAAGACCAACTTCTTGGAGAGGGAGACTATGCTGATGTACAAAGGCAATCTGTATATGATGACCACTCCCTTGATTTTTGCCATACAGAAGCTTTGAATGCTTGGGACAGAATTGAAGAAGTAGGAAAGATAATTGAGTCATTTACTAAAGTTATACAAGGCCCAAAGGAAATCTTCACAGATTTCTTATGAAGATTGACTTCAGCAGTAAATAGAATGATAGCAAATTCAGAAGCTAGACAAAGAATAATTGAATCTCTGGCTTTTGAGACTACTAATGCACAATGCAAAGGGGAAAAAAGGCTGTTAAGGCAAGATCAGTACCCTTGGAGGAATAGATCTGAGATACAATCAGTACTGAATCTCATGACCATGATAATGCTTAAAAAAAAAAAAAAAGATCTGATTTCATTCCCAGAGGTTTGAAGAAAAATCGAAATGTCAAGTGTTTAAATTGTGGTACACACAGTCACCTAAAAAGGGATTGTAAACAGGGTAAGGTATTCATAGAAACAATGATTTTTATAAGCATAATTCAAACAGAATACCCCTTCTAGATTATGCAGAATTTGTGGCAAAGACAGGAACTGGCTAATGAATGTAGGTCAAAAAATGGACAGTGAATGTAACCCCTTGCCATCAGGAAAAAACTTGAGGGTCCTTTTGCAGGCTACCATACCAAATTCAATTCAGTATTTACTATAATCATGGAGGTAACTCCTTCCGAGAGCAATTTAATCAGAAGAGATGATAGTTCATCAACCAGTGTGACCATTTAATCTAAACTAACTTATATAACAAATGCTTCTGATTTGATCAGATTTAACTCGCCAAAAGGAACCCTCCCTAAAGTTAAGATTGGGTAAGGTTTTTTGTTTTGTTTTGTTTTTTGTCTTTTAAAGAGAATAAAAGCATCCAGCTGAAAATAAAAGCATCCAGGGGAAAAAAAAAATGTCCCAAGAAAAAATGTTTGCTTTTGCTGTTCTCAACAGATATATAATGCAAAGAGTCAATTTGTAGTGCCAGTCTAATTAAAAATTAAAGCTGGCTTTGGAGTTTGGGAGTGTGGTTCTCACCTTCTCTAAACCCAAGTATGTTTGTTAAAGTAAAACCCAAAATCTCTGTCTCATGTCAGAAGACCTACCTGATATGGAACTGAAGAAAAAAATTTAGGGTCTTGACTAACTTGCCACTAATCGCATAATACTTTGAGTTTGATTCTTTACGGCTTGTCTTGATATATAAATATTTTCTCAAAATTTAAAAGATACATACACACATATATTTACATATTTTTTTAAACTTTCTGTCATGATAATGTCATATAGAGTACTAACTAATTCTAGAAAAAGGCATCATCTAGCTTCCTATACATGATTTCAGGTTTGTGTCTCTAGCGGGTAACTAGGAATTAAGTTTTTGTACTCTGAATACACATAAAAATATTAATCCTTTAACCTCTTTGAGCTATGTTGCATATGACATTAAAATGTTGTTTTGTTCAGTGATCAAGACCATGCCTAACAGAGTGACCTTTGAAGTCTCCAAAAGGATGATGGGGCCCTACAATTACAATCCCACCAGGACTATGATAATACCACTAAGCTGAAAAACACCACCTGAAGATCAGTTTTCCACCACAAACTGCTCAGAACAATTTCAAAATGACTAGCTGAGATGATCCAGCCTCTTAGACAACTCTAGCCAGGACTTGAGACAAGTACTGCCCTTTCACATTATGCAGAGACTGGACAACAAATGATACAGTTACCATTCCCAGGACTTGACAACTACCCCAAATTTTTCTTTTCAGGAACCCCTAAGGATGTCACTGCCCCCAGAGAGCAGAAAATAACTTTAAGACACAATACCCACATGCCCGAGGCAGCATGATGGTTTTTGGTCTTTCATTAGATTATGGATATTTGTCATTGTTTGGGGGGGAGGGATGGTTACAAGTTACTATTGGTAATGGTCAAGAAAAAAAATGAACAAAAAAAAATTAGATTCAGAGTTCTTGTTTTAAAAAGAAAAAAGAGGTGTATATAGACTTTAGTCTACTCTGAAAAGAAAAAGGAGGGACATAGAAATAGGACAAAAGTGCAAATTATTGAATCTGCTTTTGAAAAAAGGACCAACAACTTGTTTTAAATATTTTACATGGGTATGGATCTTTGCATATTGATACAAATTTGAGATTAATTTTGTTAGAACATACGGTACATACATTTCTAATTGTGTTCAAGCTATTGTACCTATCTGCTCAATTTAACAACTTGATGCAAATTGCTAGTCCTTGAAGGTTACTAATTAGGATACAAACAAATGCAAGTTACAATCAAACTTGTAGTCTTATTAGATATGTTTTCAAGGCCAAAGAGATATATTTTAGATACACAAATCATCTTCAAACACTTCAGATTATCTACAGAAGATGGCATTCAAGATGTTTCAATAATATATATTCTTTTCTTCTCTCTCTTTTTTTATTACAATAAGACATGTCTGTTCCTAGCAGCATCAATCTACTTCAGAGAAGATGACAGAAATAAAAGAAACTCTATAAGGTATTTACTGTCTTTGTGATAAGTCACTGGGTAAGAAAATGCCCTTGCCTCAACTGCTGATAGTATGCTGTCTAAATTGGACAAGCAGGACACAAAGGAAAAGACTACGAAACTTTGCCAAGACAAGGAAGGACAGCCCTTCAGAATGTCCTGCTTAACAGAAATGTCTGTCAAATATTTTAGGCCTCTATGCCAAAGATGGGTGCTCCAACATTACAGAGAAAACTTGGATTCAGGCAGCCAGCTATTTCTGTCATAGCTCACATTTTTTTAAAGTTGTTTGCACTTCTTGCTCACCCAGATAATATTTTTTTCTCTGGTCTCTGATGGACTTGAAGATTTTATATAGTTTTCTTTGTTATCAGATTCAGAAAAGAAATTCATTAAAGAGATATAAAGATTGAGAGACATTAAAAGATAGTTTTGGTAATACAAATTAGAACAGAAACTGAATTAGGTACAATCTTTTGAATTTCTCAAGATAAGATAGATAAGGAGTATTTTTTCTGAATTTGTTAACTGCTAACAGACTAGACATCGCTGATGTATTTATTGTCCATATGTAGTTACTGTACTTACTGCATATAGTTTTTCTTATAACCTTTTATTTTAAAGAAAAAAGGGGAAAAGTGGTGATACTTTGATACTTTGGTGATAGTTTGTACTCTAATAAAGCTTGCCTAAAGATCAAAGGGCAGAGCTAGCCACTAGTTAACCACAGAGGTCTGAAGGGCTGTACAGACAAAGAGGAAGTGTTATGACTGGATAGAGAAAGGAATATAAAGCAAAAGGAGACAGCAGTCCTTTTCAGCAGAGGAGTTAGAACGTAAGGAATGTTACTTATTCCTTTCTCTCTCTGCTCTTTCAGCATTTGCTGATATCTGGTTCTGGGATTTTATTATTGAGACCAATTAGAACTTTGGGCAACAGAAGTGTGTGGCTGGGGGTGGGCTTTGAGGTTTCAAAAGCCTAGGCCAGGGCCATGTGTCTCTCTCACTTCCTACTGTGTATCAGCATATAAAGTTCTTAGCTCAGCAGTTCTCAACCTGGGGTTCAAACTACCCTTTCACAGGGATCACCTAAGACTATCAGAAAGCATAAGATGTTTACAATCTGTAATCGCAGCAAAATTAGTTATGAAGCAGCAACGAAAATAATTTTACCACCACATGAGGAACTGTATTAAAGAGTCACAGCATTAGGAAAGTTGAAAACCACTATTTTAGCTACTACTCTAGCCTATGCTTGTCTGCTTCCCACAATAATAATGGACTAACCCTCTCAAACTGTAAGCAAGCCCTAATGTTTTGTAAGAGCTGCTTTGGTCATGGTGGCTCTTCACAGGAATAGAAGAGTAACTAAAACAATCTTGTAACAAGTTAATTCACAAACTAGTTGGTCATCCCTTCAATTATAACAAAGATGTTTTAAGTAAGCATCTAGGGAGCCAAATTTCCCCAGCAAATGAAAGCTTCTTAAACAAGTCACACCATCATAATCACCTTTGACTGCACAAGCACCTCTTCTTCTCAAAGAACTTCTTTCTTTCCTTTCTTCAACCCTTAGAATGGTTTCCTATATCAGGTCTGTACCATAATTCCAAAGCCCTGGCTCTAGTTCAGAGGACTCTGGTCAAAGCTCTAGATTTACTATATTCTCTAGAAGAACAGAAGAAAACTATACTGATAACCTCCTGGTCACTTGGGACTGAAAGGCTGTGGCCACACATATGTCACTAGCTCTGTCACTGTCTTGTCTGCAGCTGCCTTATCAAATGATACCTCTCATCCCCACCCCTTTACCAAGCCTAAAAAGTGGAAAGGACAGGGATAACTAAACCACACCAGGGAAGGAATATCTTTGTTTCCAGTATAGCCACAGCATCAGCCCTATGCAACAACTAATGCTACACCGATCCTCAGCAGCTAAACTGCATTATCCAAATCAGTCTAACATATCTCCCACTGCCAAGAAGGAAACCAAAAAGTTAACGCCCTTAATTTTGCATGGTTCTATAATTTGTCATTTTGATGAGCAGAATATAAACTGGACCAGAAACTATCATCTGAGAATCATCCATATTTGTTCCCCCCTTTTTTTTTTCATGTTTCTCTTGTTTTTTAGTCTGCTCTCCAGTTTTCCTTCCACTTTTATGTTACAAAATGGTGATATTTATCATTTAATTTATTCTATAAATTTCAGTGATTAGGAGTTCCACTTAGACCCAAATTCACCTGGACAATGAAATCTAACATAACTTTGAAATCAAATAACTGCTGTTTAAAATTTGATTATTTCTACTCTCAAGTTGGGATCTAGGTCAAAACTTAATCTATGTTTTATTTTCTTCACAGAATTATGAGAATAACAGTGTATATATGAAATATTTGAACCAGAGTTCAGCACATATAGGGATATATTAAAATGGATATGTGCTATCATCATCATCACTTTTTGCACTGGGAAGTAGAATAATGTGTCTGCCCTAAGCAGCTAAGGCAAAACATAGCAGATAATCTTCCAGCATCTACTCAGCCTGCAACCTTCCTTCCTTCCTTCCCTCTGAAACCCCTCAGAGGCCAAATCTCTGGTGGTCATCTGCTGTGGAACTAAACAGCTGAGGGACCGGGCGGGACAGAAATCTCGGTCAACAAAAAGCGCCAACGTGGATAACTGCATCCACATAAAACCTGAGAGAGTTTAGGAAGTAATTCTAACACAAAAGGACAGTTAAGCACAGCTTCTTGGTAGCAGCACAGTCTCATTTTCTAACAAGTAGATCTCATTTAAGAGAGGCTTCTTGACTCGGCTTTAGCAGCAAAAACCTTGCAGCTCTTTTAAGAGGATCTGCCACAAAGTACTTAAATGGTGTTCATAAATAGCTGATAGCATGCCTCTTGGTGGTGGAAGGGATCTTGAAACTCCATAGAGTTGTGGCAATAAACATGGCTCCAGCCAGTACCTCCGTGAGGCTAGACTCTCAGAAAGATAAGGAATGGGTTGGATCCAGTCGTCAAAGTCATGGCTTTAATCCTAGCCATTTCTTAGCAAATTAAAGACTCATGTGGTCAGAAAAAGAGAGCTATATAGTAAAGATAGATTCAGATTAAAAAAAAAAAAAACTCTAAACAGCTTGGAGTGTGATTAAAAATATATGCAGGCTTGGGAGAGAAAAAAAAGGATAAAGTCTTAGAAAAGAAAGAAAGTAACTTAGTAGTTGGGTGCACACCTTTAATTCCAGCACTTAGGAGGCAGAGGCAGGCAGATCACTGTGAGTTCAAGGACAGCCTGGTCTACAGAGAGTTCCAGGACCACCAAAGATGCACAGAGAAACCCTGTCTCAAAAAGCCAAAAATTAAAAGTAAAAAAAAAAAAATTGAGTTTAAAATAAAGCCACATAAGAATGGAAAATACAGAGTCTGGATATTGTATATTATTGTGTTGTCTTTGAATTGTTTGAATGCTGAGGAAGGAGCAACAGCTGCTAAAAGACATTTGATTATAAATGCTGCCTGATTAATCTAACATATATTTTAAAAATGCTTTGACTTCAAAATTTAAGTCAAAAGATATGTTACTTTGGAGAAGAGGTTTTGCTTTTGTTTCCACAGGAAATGAGAGGTTATGGATTCATTCCAGGTTAAGAAAACTCAGATTTGATCAAGGAAGAACCCCTGAGAAATCTCCTATAGGAACAGATGTCCCAGATGTCCAAGTTCTACATTCAGAACACTTTCAAGACGCTGGCTGAGATGACCAAGTCTCACAGAATATTCCAGTCAGGACTTGATCATAATTCTAAATTTTCTTTAGGTCCTCATAAGATTATCAGTGCCCCTGATCAGCAGGAAAACTACACCCACATTCCCAAGAAATAAATTTTTGTTTGGATATTTATCTTTGTTTAGAGTGTTGGTTACCAGTTGTTATGGATAACGGTCTGGGGGGAAAAAACTAAACAAGGGAGATTAGATTCAGAGTTCTTGTTTTGGAAAAAAAAGGAGGGAGGAGTGCTGTGGGACAATGGTCATGTTCCCCATCACTTATACTATATTGTTTTAATAAAATGCTGATTGGCCAGTAGCCAGGCAGGAAGTATAGGCAGGCGGACCAAGAAGGAAGTAGAGGTGGGGAGACAAGAACAGGAGAATTCTGGGAAGAAGAAAGACTCAGTCTGCAGTTGACACAGAGGAAGCAAGATGAGAATGCCTTCATAAAAGGTACCAAGCCACGTGGCTAACATGGACAAGAATAATGGGCTAATTTAAGATGTAAGAATTAGTTAATAAGAAGCCTGAGCTAGCCGGGTGATGGTGGTGCACACCTTTAATCCCAGCACTCGGGAGGCAGAGGCAGGCAGATCTCTGTGAGTTTGAGGCCAGCCTGGTCTACAGAGCTAGTTCCAGGACAGGCTCTAAAGCTACAGAGAAACCCTGTCTCGAAAAACAAAAACAAAAAAAAAAAAGAAGAAGCCTGAGCTAATAGGTCAACCAGTTTATAATTAATGCAGACCTCTGTGTGTTTCTTTGGGACTGAACAGCTGCGGACCGGGTGGGACAGAAACCTCTGGCAACAGTCATCTACTATAGTGGAGGGAGCCAAGAACATTACCTTTTACCAAGCACAAGGAGGTACAAACACCAGGTGATTCCAGTGATGGGAAAGTGAAGCTTATCCACAAAACAAAATGGAGAAGAGATAGAGAGATGGGATGCTTTGGTCTGCACTACTTTCAAGGTCCTGGTTCCACTTTCATCTGAGTCCTGATGCCCTTTTCCACCCTATATGATTAAAGTTAGTTTCTCACTTTAGTGACATTTCTAACAGCTTCCCATCAACCAACCAAAGTTAAAAACAAACAAACAAACAAAAACAAAACAAAAAACGAAAAACCTCCCATCCCTGGAAGAGAAAATAGACATGTTACTATATAAAAGTTAAGTCAAGGGGCTGGAGAGATGGCTCAGAGCTTAAGAGCACTGACTGCTCTTCCAGGGGTCCTGAGTTCAATTCCCAGGAACCACATGGTGGCTCACAGCCATCTATAATGAGATCTGGTGTCCTCTTCTGGCATGCAAGCACACATGGAAGGAATGTTGTATATGTATAAATATACATATAATAAACATATACAAATAAATCTTTAAAAAAAAATAAAGGTTAAGGCAATATCGTGGGGCAAAATGAATCCAGTGCTCGGTTTACTGTAGTTCAGCATGCTGTTTCAGGAGCATCACTAAACACAGGGCAGGTAAAGTTCAAATATCCTTTACAATCACGGTTCTCTGTATAAACTGATAGGGGCTACAACATGGATCGCTAACTTGTTACTGGGAAAGTCGTTCATTTCTGAAACAGGAGGAAAATGGCAGGTGCTGTGCAGTCCCTCACATTCATTCTTTTGTTGGTGTCCAACCAGACTGCATCCTTTCCCCGCAAATAACAGTCTTACAAAGCAGAACAATTTACCAGTGAAGTAAAGTAATCCAAACATCACCCATGGCTAATTTACCCCAACTGACTGCAGATTTAACTTCAAATCCAGACTTACATGTCTCCACTTTAAAACACAACTAAAAAAACAAACAAACAAAAACTGCAACCATCAGGGTTTCTATCTGTAAACATCCCACATATGTCGTAATTCGGGATTCAATCCTGGTTTGGCTACAGATAAGATTTCTCTGAAGATCAGTCTGGTGGAGGGGAAAAAAAAATTCTGTGTAACCTCCAGCCTCTGTTTTAGACCCCAACTATAAAGGTATCAACAATAAAGTTATGACCTTGTTCTGAGGCTAAGAAACAGTTTTTCCTCAAGAGCAAAAGGAGCGCAAGAACTGTATGACAACACGGACCCTGAAGATACCTTACCATGGTTACAAACCAAGTGACCGGTCTAAGGCCGACTACGGAAGGCGCTGTTCCCAAAAGAGCGCGCTTCTCCCCACGCCGAGGAAGCGCCGGTGGGAGGAAGGGGCCTTAGCTCGTGACAGACCTGCCTCGACCACGGCGGGGCGCGGAAAATTCCTAAAGGCAACCGCACGTTTCCGCAGGCGATCTTCACCGCTGAACGCCGCTGCCCGCCCCCCGCCGGGCCAGTCCGCCGGCCCTGGGCCGCCAGGTGTGCGGCAGCCACCCCGGGCCAACCGCCCGCCCTCGCCCGCTCCGTCCCTCCCTCCCTGCGCAGCGCCCGAGGATGCGGCTCCGCCAACCGGCCGCACGCCCCGGCGCCGCCGCGCTGCCGCTCCCGCCTCCCCTCCCCCCGCCCGCCCAGCGGCCTCCGCTTCCCCCCCCCCCGCCGCCGCCGCCGCGACGCTCACCCTCAACTCCTCGAAATCCGCCATTTTATCCCGCCCGCGGGCGCCTCAGCAGTCGCCGCTCCTCCGCCCGCTGCCGCCAAAGACACCGCCGCCGTCTCCTGCAACATCCTGCACTGGGGCGCCGCTCTAGACGCCGCGGCCGTCGCCGCCGCCGCGCCGCCACCACCGCCGGCCCGTCACGTGACTTGCGCGGGGCCCCGCCCCCGGCGCGCGCAGGCCCCGCCCCTCGCGGCGCCCCCAGCCCCCTGTGCGCGGCCTTCCGCCTGAGCGCCCCCCACGCGCTTCCGGTGGTGGCCTGTCCCCGCTGAGCGTCGCCGGCCCGTGTTTTCCTCGGCCACCTCTCCCCTTTCCTCTACGCAGGGACGCTGGCCGCCACCGAGGCTCGTGGGAGCGGGCGGAACCGCGGCGTTCTTCCCGGACTTGGAGGAAGGCCTTGGCGAGCCAGTGGCAGGGAGAAAAGAGGTGGCGGGACTCACTCGGGACGATTCTCATTGTGCTCTTCCCAAGGTGGCTGAGAACACGGGAAGCGGCCTCAGTGCCATGCCCACAGTAGCTGTGGTGGGATAATCCAAGTATAGGTGATGGGTAAGCCGTTGTTCTTAAATAATGGTGCTCACAGATAAGAATTTTTTGTGGGTTTTTTTTGTTTGTTTTTGCTGTTGTTTGTCTCTATGCCATCTCTGTGTAGCCCTAGCTAGGTTGGAACGCTTGTAAAACATGCTGGTGTCCAACTCAAGAGAGATTCACCTGCATAAGCCTGAACCTCTTGAGTGTGGGTGCCACCACGCCCAGTTGGATAAGACCTTTTCATTTCTGTCCTTAAACTATTCACCTTGGCTGCTTTTTTTCCCTTACTGACCTTGAAGGGAATGTCAGTGGCCAGGACAGCCGAGTCGAAAGATTTGTGGGGTGAGGTTAGGAGAAAAGCGGAGTGAGAGTGCCCCAGAGAACCCTGATGGAGTTGAAAAGTCAGGAAACTCTGATACCTGGGAGACAAATGAAGAGGATTGCTCATGCTCCCAGACATGATGAAAGAATGGGGGAAAAGATGCCTACCTACCTGTTCTTGAAAGATGAAGGAGGAGGATCAGGAATTGTTAATGTAGCCAGGCAGTGGTGGCACTTGCCTTTAATCCCAGCACTTGGGAGGCAGAGGCAGGTGGACCTCTGGGAATTCGAGGCCAGCCTGGTCTACAGAGCAAGTTCCAGAACTGGCTCCATAGCTACAGAGAAACCCTGTCTCGAAAAACCAAAAAAACAAATAAAATGAAAGGAATTGTTATGTAGCAGGTGGAGGCCAGCCTGGAGTACAGTGTGAGGCTGGAAAAACAAAAACAATGAGTGACAATGCAGAGTCAGCTGGCTGGAACCCACAGCTCACATTTCATTGATAAGACTGGTGGAAGCCCCTGTTTAATACTGCTCCTACCTAAGGCTTCTCGCCATTTGCATTCTTTTTAAAGTGTGGATCCCTGGGCAAAGAATTCCTACTCTACACAATCTTGAGTTCTCAATTGCATACTAAGTGCTTCCTTTGCCCATTTTAATTCAAAAGCCTTCTTAAGGTTAGGTCACTTAGCTCAGTGGTAAGCTCTTGTCTAGACAATGTTAGGCTCTGACCTCCTATTCCCCAACACAGGAAAACAAAAAAACTAAGCCCTACAAAGTCTCTTCTTAAATCCTTACCCGCAAGCTAACTGAGCCCAAGCCTAAACTGAGTAAGGTATCTGTGTGCCATAAATAACGGGTCCAGTCAATGGAATGTGTGCAGCTGACTGAATAAGGCGTAAAAACAAAAGCTGCATCTTAGTCACTTCTGTTGCTGTGATGCAACACCATGGCCAAGACAACTGTTACACAGTAAAGCACTTAATTGGGAGCTTGCTTACGGTTTCAGAGGTTAGTCCATTATCATCGTAGTAGGGAGCAAGGCACCTTGTGGGCAGGTGCTGGAGCAGTGGCCAAGAGATACATCCTGATCCATAGGCAGAAAGAGGGGCTCTAGGCTTGGAATGGACTTTTGAAACCTCAAAGCCCAAGTGCTGTTGGTTGTTTTTTTATTCTTTTGGCACTCTGGAGGAGAGGGGGCTATGACTCAGCTCCCAAATAAATATACAGAGGCTTATTATTTCTTATTAATGACTGGCCTTAGCTTGACTTATTTCCTGCCAGCTTTTCTTGACTTAAATTATCTTGTCTATCTTTTGCCCATGGGCTTTATCTTTCTCTTTTCCTGTATACCTTTCTTTACTTCGTTGTCTGTGACTTGGTGTGTAACTGAGTGGCTAGCTCCTGGAATCTACCTCCTCCTTTTATTATTACTCTCTGGCTCCTAGACTTCCCCCTCCCAGGTTTCTCATATTTATTCTCTTTCCCTGCAAGTCCCACCAATCCTTTCTCTTGCTTTGATATTGTCCATTCAGCTCTTTATTAGACCAATCAGGTGTTTTAGACAAAGTAGCACAGCTTCAAAGAGTTAAACAAATGTATCATAAAACAGTGTTTGTATCATTAAAACCAATGTTCAAAGCATAACATATCTTAAAATAATATTCCACAACACCAACTCCCAGTTGACACACTTCCTCCAACAAGTTCATACCTCCTAATCCTTCTAATCCTTTCAAATAATGTCACTCTTAGTGACTAAGCATTCAAATGAGTCAAAGGAGGTTATTCAAACCACTACATTCTACTCACTGGCCCCCATAGGCTTGTATCCATTTCATAATGCAAAAATGCATTTAGTCCAACTTGAAAAATCCCTGTAGTCTGTCAGTCTCAACATTATTTAAAAGTCCAAAGTTGAAAGTTTCTTCTGAGGTTCATGAAATCTCTTAATTGTGATCCCCTGTAAAGTCAAAATAAACCAGATTACACACTTCCAACATATAATGGCACAAAATATGTATTACTATTCCAAAAGGGAAGAGAGTGAGGAAATACTGGACCAAAGCAAAACGAAACCAGAAGGGCATACTCTAAATTCTGCATCTCTATGTCTGATGTCAAAGCACACTTCAGATCTCCAACTCCTTTCAACTTTGTTGACTACAACATACTTCTCTCTCTTAGGTGGGTTGCATATCCTATTAGCAGATCTCCTTGGCAGGTATCCCATGACTGGTATTTCTAATACCTTGAAGTTTCCAAGACAGTCCAGTCTTCACCTTCACAGCTTCACACAGTGGCTTCTCTGGGCCTCCATGCAGGGACACCCCTGACATACCACATCTCCGCAGCTCTCCTTAGTCTCAAAGGAAGATTCCACAATCCCCTTCTTGAATCTTGAACTCTATATCCGGAACCACATGGCAGAAGCTCTGCTGCTTGCTGGAGCTGGCCCCTTCAATTCAGTTTTCACCAGCTTTCTCTTGGTGGTGGTTGCCTTCACTGCCTAAACTTCTCTTTAATTCCATTGCACATCTTGGAAGCTTAGCTGGACAAGGGCTTGTACTGAGGTTAAACTCCCTTTATTTCATTTAGCATCATGCTTTTCTTTAAACTTTTTATCTCCTCAAGCACTGAACTTAGGTTCATTGCACTTTCTCGCGCTCCTTTTCTCCCCAAACTACATTTGTATGTCTTTGTCCAGCTTACTCCTTTTCATCATACAGGTCTGCATAAGAAGAATTACTAATAACCACAGGACAGGGTCAATACTAAGCTATCTTGAAATCTCCTCTACCAAAGTCATTAATCCAAAACTTTTAGCCTCAGGCAGATTTTTCAGACAAGGACAAAAAAGAAGTCACATTCTTTGTCAAAATATGGCAACAATGGTACCTAGGCTATTAGTAAGGATCTCTATATAAGCAGCTCTGGTACACAATAAAGGGGGCATTCTTGGGGCATTTTGGCATCAAGGATGACCTTTGTCTCAGTCTGTGAGTCTTTGTGTGTTTCAATATCCAGCTCCTTGCCCAGTTCACGAACTGTATGGTAGCAGATGGAGCACAGATGGCCATGGTGTGCTACATTTAATGTCTTAAAGTTCTAGTCAGTAGAGTAATGTTGGACATGTGATTCCAGCTCGAGCTGCCATTGGGCATTTCCAGGCTTAGCCTTTTAGATCAAGTATGCCTTATGATTGGCTGTCAGGGAAATTGGGAAGGGTCAATGGTTAAACATGAGAGAACTGTTAGGTAGGGAATACTTTGCTAAGGTTCAGAAGCCAGCCTTATTACCAGGCCTCATGATCAGAAATGACAGAAAATGAGAATTGCCTTTTCTGGTACCTTTCTTTGAGTGCTTTGAGTCTCATGTTCATTGCCACCTAAAAATCCCAGAATGGGGAATTATCTCCCTGAAGCAGATTAGGATGACTTTCTGAAACTCCACCTTTAATAGTCATGTGATAGCCACTTAAAGGAAAGTCTTAATGGTAAAAGGTATAAAACACACTTGTTACTTTTCTTCAGTGTTGTGAGTTGTTCAACTCTGATGCAGATCTATATACATCTCACTTGTCCAAAAAAGAAGGGGAATGGGATGGGGGCAGTGGTAGTCCACACCTTTAGTTCCAGCATAACCCTTAAGAAACAGGAAAGCCGATGTCTGAGTTGCAGAACAACCTGGTCTACAAAGCAAGTTCCAAGACAGCCAGGGATACACACAGAAAGACTGTCTCAAAAACAAAACAAAAAACAATGATTGCCCTTGGTAATTAATCCCCGTATTTCCTGGTAGATTGGACAGAAGGAGAATGTCTGGGTGGTGCTGTGGTAATGGGAAAGGATCAGATGCTTTAAGCCCTAAGGAGTCGACTTGAATCCACCTTGAAGAGTATTTTGGCAGGTTCAAATGGTGCCTGACGGTTCTACAGAGTCTGGAGAGTGAAGTGTAACAGCCAGGTACTATAGGACACGGCCAGCATCACAGCTTTCTCAGGTCATCCAAAGATGAACAACACCCCAGGTCAGCAGGAAGTAGTCTTGAGAACACTGTGTCCACATCCCCACCTCACCTGCTACCCCTTTCTAACTCCTCACCTTTTTTGTTTGTCTTTGTTTTTCAAGACAGGGTTTCTCTGGGTAACAGTCATAACTGTCCTGGAACTAGCTCTTGTAGACCAGGCTGGCCTCGAACTCATGGAGATCTGCCTGCCTCTGCCTCCTGAGTGTTGGGATTAAAGGCTGAGCCACCACCTCCTAGCTCACCTTTTTATAGCAAATAAAAAGGGAGGGATGTTAGTATTCAGGCATCTGTACTAGCTTGCCCTTAGAGTTCTGACAGGATCCATCCTCAGCTTCAGCCTGTGCACATTCACTGTGTTCCCTTTTAAAAGGGCCCTGCCCTTGCCAGGCATCTTTAATCACAGCACTCAGGAGGCAGAGGCAGGCAGATCTCTGTGAGTTCAAGGCCAGCCTGGTCTTGAGAGTAAGTTCCAGGACAGACTCTAAAGCCAGAGAGAAACCCTGTCTCAAAAAAAAAAAAAAAAAAAAAAAAAAAAAAAAAAAAAAAAAAAAAAAAAAAAAAAAAAAAAAAAAAAAAAAAAAAAAAAAAAAAAAAAAAAAAAAAAAAAAAAACCAAAAAGAACAATAAAATGGCCCTGTCCAGTGGTGACACAGCCTGGTCTACAGAGTGAGTTCCAGGACAGCCTGAGCTATTTACACAGAGAAACCCTTCCTCAAAAACTAAAAATAAATAAATAAATAGATAAATAAATTAAATGGGCCCTGCCCACCTCCCAGCATTCGGGTGGCAGAGACAAATGGATCTCTGTGAGTTCAAGGCCAACCTGGTCTACAAGGGTTCCAGGACAGCTAAGGCTACAGAGAAACCTTGTCTCAGGTGGTGGGGGTGAGGGAAACAACAGGACACCTTCCACGTTAACTCTGTCGCATGGTGTTTTTCTCCTGCCGGTTTTTAAATTACAACACAGGCTAGACACAAATCCTCCTACTTCAGCCGCCTGAGTGTTTAAAGATCTGTGCCACCACACACCTAGTGATTAATAACTTGGTATTTTATTTAACTTTGAAAATATTTGTAAAATTGAATATTAAGTTTTCTTTGGAATATTTGTTGTTGTTTTTGTTTTTTGGGTTTTCTTTTTTCTTTTTTGTTTTTTTTTTGGTTTTTTGAGACAAGGCTTCTCTGTGAAACAGTTGTGACTGTCCTAGAACTCACAGAAATCCACCTCTCTCTGCTTCCCAAGTGCTAGTGCTGGGATTAAAGGTGTGTGCCAGCTACCATCACCTGGCAGAATGTTTGTTCTTTTTTTTTCTTCAAGAGAGGGTTTCTCTGTGAAACAGTCCTGGCTGTCCTGGAACTAGCTCTTGTAGACCAGGCTGACCTTGAACTCACAGAGATCTGCTTGCCTCTGCCTCCTGAGTGCTGGGATTAAAGGCATGCACCACCACCGCCCGGCCTGAGAATGGTTTTCTAGTAAATATTTTTCCATGTCATTAAATTTTCCATATAGAGAATTGCTACACAGGGTTAGCTCAATTATCTACTATTATTTTGTTTTGTTTTTTGAGATAGGATTTCTCTCTGTAGCCCAGGCTGTACTGGAACTTCTTTTGTAGATCAGGCTAGCCTTGAACTCAGAGATCCACCTGCTTCTGCCTCCCGAGTGCTGGGATTAACAGTGTACACCACCACTCCTGGTTTATTTATCTATTATTGATTCACTTGTTCAGTAATAAGACTTTTAACTTATTTCCACCGCAGACAGGTGAGCCCTATGTTCTGTCTGCTTATTATGCACCATGCAGAGCAGGTGAACACACACAGGAGATCAACACACACCGCAGAGCAGGTCAACACACACAGCAGAGCAGGTGAACACACGCAGCAGGTCAGCACACACAGCAGGTCAGCACACACAGCAGGTGAACACACAGCAGGTCAGCACACACATGCAGTAGGTCAGCACACACATGCAGTAGGTCAGCACACACAGCAGAGCAGGTCAACACGCAGCAGGTCAGCACACACAGCAGGTGAACACACACAGCAGAGCAGGTGAACATACACAGAAGGTGAACACATATAGCAGAGCACATGAACACTTATAGCAGGTTAACACATACAGCAGGTGAACACACAACAGGTGAGCATGACACTGAAACTTGGATTCCAGAGTTCCTGCTTTTCCTTGGCCATGCGTTCATGTACATTTGAAAACTGGAAGTCATATTTGTTAGGAATTTTTCCTACGCGAGCTCTCTGCCGACGCAAATTCCCAATCAAGCCAAATCAAAACAAGCCAAATTAAGGAATATCCAGGTTTAATGGGATTCCTGAGCTCTTGGGACCACAAGGAGGAAGGAAAAGAGACCACATGTTCCTCTTTTGGGAGTTCACTTTGGTACCCTGTGGGAGTGGTCCTGACCCCCCCCCGGGAGGGGTCAGAACCTGGCATGCTGGGATTTGGAGTCCAGACCAATACAACTCTCAGGCCTGGGGGCTGGGGGCTACGCTCCCAACTTAACAATATTGGGTGGAATATGCATAGTAGGGGACTTCTAGAAAGAAACAATTGGATCGAACCTATCCCCCTAATTGAGGCCCAATATGTTTTACATTGGACAGGGATGGGCTGTGGTAGCCCAGATAGAAAGTAGGATAAATCAGTGACTATGAGAATGGTATATGGAGTATTCAGGAATCGATTGTGAGTCAAGATCACAACCAGGAAGAAATACTGCCAATGGGGATTATATGCTGTGGGGAACAGGAAAATTCCAAACCAGCAGCCTATATGCACACTGGAAATCCAGGTACCTGGAAAGTACATCTCTAAATTATTACAGGATTGCCTAAAGACTATCTTGCATAATAACAACAAAGTCTCCCTTGCACTTGGGAACAGGAAATCAGTGGCTCCCCATTACCCAGAACTGAATTAAATAAAGACAGTCCCCTGCAATGTCTGAAAGTCTGACGGTACCATAGAATGCAACTCTCTCACCCTCACTCTGATGGTTGAGAATCAGATAAGAAGAAAGACTTTTCAATCAGGTTTACTTATGGGAATACATCTTATTCATCAATATGTTGCCTTGGAACAGGGTAAGAATCAGTGGCCACAAACACCAGACTAATTTGTTTTCCAGCTTTACAGTACAGTCCAATTTCAACTACAATTTCAGTTCAATCAATTCAATTTCAAGCTACAGTCCAATTTCAACCTACCCGTGATCTTCCACCACAACATCTAGTCAGGCTTTTCTGATATCCATTTTGCTTTGGAGCTCTGTGATTTTGATGAAATTGGTGAAACCCTTCCTCACCAGTTGTTAAGGACACCTCACCAGTTGTTAAGGACAAGCATGATCAAATTTGTACAGTCACAAATTTTTACTGCTTTTCCCCTAAAAATGTACTTTGACCAGTATATGACAGCCGTCATGTGACCATGTGAGTCACAAGTGACGATGACGAGAAGCAGATATGCTGTTGAATGCCTGTGACCCCAGCACTTGGGGGACAGCAAAGGGATCAGCAGTTTGAGGTCATCCTCTGCTACATGAGTTCGGCCAGCTTTGGCAGTCCAAGACCCTGCCTGGAAAGCAAACAAAACAAATTTTGTATTTCATGTTTTCCTTAATACTTTTGTATTTTATGCTTCTTTTTATGATTTTAAGGAAAATGTAATCATCTTTTCCACCAAACGCGAGACTGATGTTTTCTCTAGTTGACTAATAGGTTATGTAGATTTTGTCAATTCTATCTGGGCTCTGAACTGAATAAGAAAAGCACTAGCTATAGAAACTCACCCATATACAAGGACAGTAGGCAACATTAGTAAGATATGCATGTCATCATTGTTGATGATAATGAATACAAACTCATGAATCACATGAATGGCTCTAAAACACAGTGACAGATTCCTAAAAGAAAACACTATTTACAGAATAAGAAAAGTGTGTAAGTAAAAAATACATGTGAAAATGGACAAATCTCAAAACCATCGCTAAATTGGGCTGGGTATAGTGGTGGATGCTTCTAATTCCAGGGCTTGGAAAGCTAAGGCTAAAGGATCACACCAAATTCAAAGCCAGCCTATATAGTGAGTTCTGGGCCAGCTGGGGCAACACAGTGAGATCTTGTCTATAAATAACTAAATAAATGAATGTTGGAACAGTTGCTAACTGTTCATGCAAAATTTAAAAAATACAAATGCTGTACCTTTGTAGACATATACATTTGTAATAGAATTTCAGCAGCATTCATTATGAAAGGTAAATACCAAACTAGAAGAGTGAGTAACCAATGAGAAGGTAATTAGATCTGTAAGGCTAGTGTGGAGCTTACACAATATATAAGATTGTGGAATAATATATATGTTGTGGAGTGTACACACATACACACACACAAATATGTATTGTGGGTTTTTTTGTTATTTTTAAGACAGAGTCTCACTGTGTAGCTCTGCTGGCCTGGAACTAACTATCCTAACTATGCTGGCCTTGAACTCAGAAAGATCCACTTGCCTTTACCTCCCTCATATGTGTGTGTGTTTTAATTTTCCACTGCATTTTTGTTTATTTATTTTGTGTAGGTGTGGGTGACCATATAACACATCATATATGTAGAGGTTCGAGGATAACTGTGGGTGTAGGTTCTTTCCTTCCACCATGTTGTGATTTGG
Organism: Ondatra zibethicus; assembly: GCA_004026605.1. Classification (NCBI taxonomy): domain Eukaryota; kingdom Metazoa; phylum Chordata; class Mammalia; order Rodentia; family Cricetidae; genus Ondatra; species Ondatra zibethicus. Next base: position 3,567 of record PVIU01022245.1, on the reverse strand, counting down.
ATGGTGATTGATAAATGTCCCTCATAGCCTATGATATTTGAATACTTGGTCACTAGTTGGCATCCATGTTGGAGAAGTGTAGTTGGTGTGGTCTCCCTGGAGGAATTATGTCATGGCTTCGGGAGTTTAAATACTCACACTATTTTCACTTCTCTCTCTTGCTTCATACTTGCTGTTCAGTGTGAGCCCTCAGCATCTGCTTTAGCTGCTGTCTCAGTTACCCTTCTGTTGCATGGCAAAGCACCATGACCAAGGCAACTTATAGAAGAAACTTTATTTGGGGCTTACAACTTTAGAAGGTGAATGCATGGCTATTATGACTGGGAGCATGGCAGCAGGCAGGCAGGCATGGTGCTGGAACAGTAGCTGAGAGCTTGCATCCTGATCCACAAGCATGAAGCAAAGAGAGCTAACCAGAAATTGTGTCAGCGTTTGAAATCTCAAAGGCCACCCCAGTGACACACTTCCTCCAACAATTCCATGCCTCCTAATCTTTCCAAAACAGGTTCACCAAGTAGGAACCAAGTATCCAAGCATAAGAGTCTATGGGGGCCATTCTCATGTAACGACTATAGTTACCATGCCTAATACTTGATTCCATGCTTTCCCCACCATGATGAACTCTTATCCTCTGGAACCATAAGCTAAATAACTCTTCCTTCTCTTAAGTTGCCTTCATGGTGTTTTACACAGCAATATAAAAGTAATTAATATACACCATGTGGGATCCAGGGATCAAACTCAGCTTGTCAGGCTTTGTGGCAGATGTCTTTCCTTTCCTGTTTTGTTTTTTGCTATATTGATACAAGAGTCAGAGTTAACTGAGAAGAGGGAACCACAACCAAGACAATGCCTCTATAAGACTTGCTTGTGGGCAAGCCTATGGGGCATTTTCTTGTTTAGTGATTGATTTAAGAAGGCCGAGGAGCCACCCAGCGCATTGTGAGATGGACATATGGCCTTGGATAGTATTTGAAAGCAGGCATAGCAAGCCATGAGAATCAAGCCAGTAAGAATGGCTTCTGCATCAGTTCCTGCCTCCAGGTTCATGGCACTAAATGCCTACATAAAGAAGCTGGAAAAAGCCCACACTAGTGAATTAACAGAACATTTGAAAGCTTTAGAACAAAAAGAAGCAAACTCACCTAAGAGAACTAGATGGCAGGACATAATTAAATTGAGAGTTGAAATCAACAAAATAGAAACAAAGAAAACAATACAAAGAATCAATAAGACAAAGAGTTGGTTCTTCCAGAAAATAACAAAATAGACAAACCTTTATCCAAACTAACCAAAGGGCAGAGAGAGAATATCCAAATTAACAAAATCAGAAATGAAAAGGGGGACATAACAACAGACATGGAGGAAATACAGAGGATCATCAGGTCATATTTTGAAAACCTGTACTCCACAAAATTGGAAAACTTAAAGGAAATGGACAACTTTCTGGATAAATATCACCAAAATTAAATCAAGACCAGATAAGCAAATTTAACAGACCTATAACTGCTGAAGAAATAGAAACAGTCATCAAAAGTCTCCCAACAAAAAAACGCCCAGGACCAGATGGTTTCAGCTCAGAATTCTACAAGACTTCCAAAGAGGAACTAATAAGAATACTCCTCAAATTATTCCACACAAGAGAAACAGAGGGAACATTGCCAAACTCTTTTTTATGAGGCTACAATTACCCTGATACCCAAACCACAGAAAGGCAATACTAAGAAAGAGAATTATAGACCAATCTCACTCATGAACATTGATGCAAAAATACTAAATTAAATACTAGCAAATAAAATCCAAGAACACATCAGAACCATCATCCACCATGACCAAGTAGGCTTCATCCCACAGATGCAGCGATGGTTCAACATACGAAAATCTGTCAACATAATCCACCATATAAACAAGCTGAAAAATAAAAACCACGTGATCATCTCATTAGATGCCAAAAAAGCATTTGACAAAATACAACATCCCTTCATGATAAAAGTCTTGGAGAGAGCAGGGATACAAGGTACATACCTAAACATAATTAAGGCAATATACAGCAAGCCAACAGCCAACATCAAACTAAATGGAGAGACACTCCCAGAGATTCCACTGAAATCAGGAACAAGACAAGGTTGTCCACTCTCTCCATACCTATTCAATATAGTTCTTGAGGTCCTAGCTAGAGCAATAAGAAACCAAAGGGAGATCAAGGGGATTCAAATTGGAAAAGAAGAAGTCAAACTCTCACTGTTTGCTGATGATATGATAGTTTACATAAGTGATCCCAAAAGTTCTAACAAAGAACTTCTACAACTCATAAACACATTCAGCAATGTAGGAGGATACAAGATTAACTCAAAAAAATCAGTAGCCCTCCTATTCACAGATGATAAAGGGCTGAGGAAGAAATCAGAGAATCAACAGCCTTCGCAATAGCCACAAATGGCATAAAATATCTCGGAGTAACTAACCAAACAAGTGGAAGACTTGTACGACAAGAACATTAAAACTTTGAAGAAAGAAATTGAAGAAGACACCAGAACATGGAAAGACCTCCCATGCTCTTGGGTAGGCAGAATTAATATAGTAAAAATGGCAATCATACTGAAAGCAATCTACAGATTCAACACAATGCCCATCAAAATCACAGTAAAATTCTTCAAGGACCTTGAAAGAACGGTACTCAACTGCATTTGGAAAAGCAAAAAACCCAGGATAGCCAAAACAATCCTGGGCAACAAAAGAACTTCTGGAAGCATCACAATCCCTGACTTCAAACTCTACTACAGAGCTACAGTACTGAAAACAGCCTGGTATTGGCATAAGAACAGACAGGAGGACCAATGGAACTGAATAGAAGACCTGGATATCAATCCACACATCTTTGAACTCCTGATATTTGATAAAGAAGCAAAAAATATCAAATGGAAAAAAGAAAGCATATTCAACAAGGGGTGCTGGCATAACTGGATATCAACATGTAGAAAAATGAAAATAGACCCATATCTATCACCATGTACAAAACTCAAATCCAAATGGATCAAAGACCTCAACATAAAGCCAGCCACACTGAACCTTATAGAAGAGTAAGTGGGAAGAACACCTGAACGCATTGGCACAGGGAACCACTTCCTAAATAGAACCCCAGCAGCACAGACAAACAATTAATAAATGAGACCTCCTGAAACTGAAAAGCTTCTGTAAAGCAAAGGACACAGTCAACAAGACAAAACGACAGCCTACAGAATGGGAAAAGATCTTCACTAACCCCACATCAGACAGAGGTCTGATCTCCAAAATATACAAAGAACTCAAGAAATTGGACACCAAAAGATCACATAATCCAGTAAAAAAAATGGAGTAGAGACCTAAACAGAGAACTCTCAACAGAGGAATCTAAAATGGCTAAAAGACACTTAAGGAAATGTTCAACATCCTTAGTCATCAGAGAAATGCAAATCAAAACAACTCTGAGATTCCATCTTACACCTGTAAGAATGGCCAAGATCAAAAACACTGATGACAACTTATGCTGGAGTGGTTGTGGGGAAAAGGGAACACTTCTGCATTGCT
>PVIU01022244.1:0-29781 GCA_004026605.1 Ondatra zibethicus | reverse complement strand
ACACTGTCTCTGTGTCACAGCAAATGTTGTTGGGGTTGATTCCCAGCCTGTGAGAGGACTCCTTTCCCTTTCCCATAGCCCCTTAATTTTCTTCTTTCTGCCTTGTCAGATGAGATTTATATTCTCAACTCCCCAACTTGGTCTCTTCCCGTGTGACTCTGAGTAACAGCCTAGAGGAAAGTGACAATGGGACATTTTCAGAAAGTTGAATCACTAGGTATTCTGTTTGCTCACCTCCTGCCCCTACCATCCGACATGAGTACACCCTTCCTTGGGTGGCTGATGTTCCCAGGAGAGTGAGCAAATCCAGGGAGCAATCCTGAATCTGAGCTGCTCCCAGCATCCAGGCCGCCGTTAGCCCATTGGTCTTCACTGTCTCCAGACTCAGGAATGGAAAAATTTTTTGTTGCTGTTTTAGGCAGTTGAGTTTGGGAGTATTTGTTACGCAACATCATTGTGGTCAGGGCTGACTAATACACAGAACAAATGACAGGAGCCAGAAGTGAGAGGGTAAGTGAAGTTGATGTTGGTCTGTGAAGCAAACAGGAAGTTATGCTGCAGTTCCTTCAGGGGCTAAGCAGCAGGGAAAGGACTCTGTCATTTGTGAACACGGCACCTGTCCCGTGTCTTTGACCAGTATTGCCAATATCAGAGGTTTCCAAAGAGGGGAAATTTAATTCCTTTGATGGTCCAGATTTCTCCTTAAAGATAACAGAGAGGAGGAGATGCTGGGTTTTCCTCTGCTTAGACATTGGACATAAACAAAAGTCTAATGTAATGGGCTGCAGCATAGTCTCGACTCATCAGTGCAGCCCCCATTTTGTTCCCATAGCATCTCATTCTCAAGGAAACGGTCTATTTTTACGCTTGCGTAGGAGAAGGTGGAGTTGGCCCTGGAGATTGGCCCGCAGAGCTCAGTAGGTCATCCCATCCTACCACCAGCGTGGGCTGTGGGCACAGTCTTTTACGCTCTTTCAGGGTGAGCACTCCACTGCACTTGTGTCTGTGACCTTCAGTCACAGCCTGGGCTGGAGCGTTGTGCAGCTGGACTGATGCCTTTACACTAGCGTGTTGCTTCTCCTCCTCTCTTGAGCTTTGCACAGGTTCAGCTTTGCACTCTTCTTCAGGTTGAGGCTATCCCACACTGAGGTCCCTGTCCAACTCACTTGGCATTTTTTCTCAGAGTTTGTGTGCAGAAGCCCACCTGTCCCAAGAAGGAATATTCATCACCTCCTTTGTAAAGTCAACTCTACTGGAAGTACTTTGTCGCTGGTTCCAGTTCAAAGGTCAGCAGAGAGGCAAAAGGGCTGGATTAGGGACTTCTTGCTTTGCTGTGACCAAATATCTGACAAGAAGTGACTTTTAAAGAGGAGGAATTTATTTTAGATACAGGCTGAAGGGATTTCATCTGCCATGGCAGGGGAAGACATGATGTCAGTGTGACAGGCTGAGACAATACAAAGGTTCCTCCATCTTGTATTCTTGCAGAGACCATACTAGGTTTAACTAGGATTTGATATCCTTGATGGGAAGCTCCGTGGAAAATTACCCAGCTCTGTTCTAGGAGCATGAGGTCAAGATGCCCCATCTAATTTATCTTAGCTTCTGTTAAACTGCTTGTTTTTGCAACCTCCGCATGCAGCTGCTGAGCGAGATGCCAGGGTGTGGTTTTTGTTTTGTTTTCTTTTGCCTTAAAAAAGCCTTACTCTTTTGTGGCATAATCTTTTTGTACACTGTGAAGATATGTCACTTGGATTGGTTTAATAAAAAGCTGAATGGCCAATAGCTATGAAGGATTTTGGGGGTAGAGAGGACACTGGGAAGAAGAAAGGGGATAGATGCCAGGGGATGCAGCGAGCAAGTAGGATGGGCAAAATGGAGATGAAGTAATAGAGCCATGAGGCAGAAAGTAAATTAATAGAAATGGGTTGATTTGTTATAAGAACCAGTTAGAAATAAGCCTAAGCTATCAGCTTTGCTTTCACAATTAATAAGAAGTCTCTGTGTCATTATTGGGGAGCTGATGGTCCCATTGAAAAAGTCTGACTACAAATGGCATTCAGCATGGGGGCTTGAATTTCCAAACATAGGGCCCAAGAAAGCAAAAATAAATAAATAAAATAAAAAAATAAAAAATTCTGGCTGGGTGGTGGTGGCACACACCTTTAATCCCAGCCCTCGGGAGACAGAGGCAGGCAGATCTCTGTGAGTTCGAGGCCAGCCTGGTCCACAAGACCTAGTTCCAGGATAGGCTCCAAAGCTACAGAAAAACCCTGCCTTGAAAAACAAACAAACAAAAAATTCCGGACAAAGAGCCAGGTGTAGCTTTTAGTCCTGCAGTCTCTCAGGCGGTCTGGTTCTTGGCAGCCACAGAGACGTGGCTACTGACCACTGCCTGTGGGCTGGAGCCAGCTGCCAGCGCCATGTGCTAAGCTAAGCTGCGTGGTGGTTTAAGTCTCACTTATACAGACAGAAAAGGTTACAGATATGTAGTAAAGACAGATCCAGATTAGGAAAAAAAAAACCTCTAAAAGGTTTGAAAAAAAATGTGCATAGGCTTAAGGAAAAGAAAAGAAAATGGTTATAGACAGACACAGAGAGAATAGTCTTAACTTTAAAATGGAAAATGTCTTAACTTTAAAATGGAAGTAAAAAAATGTTACTTTGGGGAAGAGGTTATGCTTTTGTTTCCACTGGAAACTAAAGGCTGTGGATTCATTGAAGGTTGATAGAGATCAGATTTGATCGGGGGAGACCCCTTGAAATTCCTGGCTACAGACGCAAAGAAATAAACCTTAAAAAATTACAAGACAGGTAACATATGTTTTACTTGCTCAAACGTAGAACAAAAAAGTAATCTTTGGCTGGCTGTGTACAATGCACAGTCCATGCTTGTGTTAATGCAGATATGTATGTTACCTTTGAAAATTTATGTTTTCAGAGCAAGGGGACCAGACACCAATGAAAACGTGTGGCCCAGGTGATCCAGCCTCTCAGAGTGCCTCTGCTGCAGTTTCCTCAGAGTTCTGCATCCAAAACAGCTTCAAGGCTGCTGGCTGAGATGGTCCAGCCTCACAGACTAGTCTAGCCAGGGTTGGACCATTGTCGTAATTTTCTAAGGGTCCCCCAAGGATTCCAGCACCCTCCAGACAACAGGAAGCAATCTAGAGAACACATGCCCACATCCCAAGAGATGGGATGGGTGGTTTTGGATGTTCTGTGGATATGGAAATTTGTAATCATTTAGGGGGTTGGTTACAGATCGTTACTGGTCATAGTCAGGGAGAAAGCTAAACAAAGGAGATTAGACTTGAGGATCTCTTTCTGCAGGGAAAGGGGATATAATATAGAAATGATGAGATAAAAGGGTGGATTGTTGAGTCTACTTTTATTTTTGTTTTTTTTTTTACTTTTTTTTATTTTTCTCTGCTCCCCCCTGCCACACCCCTCCCTCCCTCAACCCTCCCCCAAGGTCCCCATGCTCCCAATTTGTTCAGGAGATCTTGTCTTTTTATACTTTCTACTTCCCACGTAGATTATATCTATGTAAGTCTCTCTTAGTGTCCGTATTGTTGTCTCAATTCTCTGGGATTGTGGGAGTCTACTTTTGAATTACCACTAGTCTCGAATATTTTACATTGGTATGGATTTTTGAGTATTGATACAAATTTAAGGTTATTTTGTTATAGTGTATATATGTTTCTATTCTTGTTTAAGAGATTGTACTTATACAGCTCATTAAAAAATATACTGTAAAGTTTTAATCCTTGAAAACTATTTGGGATAATAAATAAATACAGGTTAATAGTTAATCATCTTTAACAAACTTATAGTCATGTTAGGAATTCTTTCAAGGTCATACAAAGATATATTTTAGATAAATAGTCTTCAAACACTTCAGAGACTTACAAAATATGACACTTAAGATGTTTTATTAACATAGGGCTTTTCATAACAGTGAGACACATCTGCTCCTGGCAGCACCAATTACTTCATAAAAGGATGATGGGCATCAAAGAACCCCCATATGGAGTTGATTCTTTTTCCTTTTTTGAGACAAGTTTTTCCTCTGTGTAGCCTTGGCTGTCCTGAAACTCACTCTGTAGACCAGGCTGGCATTGAGCTCATAGAGCCTCTGCCTCCTGAGTGCTGGGATTAAAGGTGTACAACACCACTGCCCAGTTTGGTCAATAAATCTCTCTCTATCACCTATCTGCCTACCTACCTACCTACCTATCCTCTATCTGTCTGTCTATTTATCATCCATCCATCTATCATCTATCTATCTATGTATCTATCTATGTATCTATGTATCTATGTATCTATCTATCTATCTATCTATCTATCTATCTATCTATCTATCTATCTACCTACCTATCTATCTATCTATCTACCTTTCTCTCTCTCTCTGTGGGGACAGGGCCTCTGACAGAAACTGTGGGCCTCAAGGAGAGGACATGGAAAAGACAGACAAGGGGGGGCTGGGGGAAGAAGTACCCCAAATTTGCTTCCCTCCCTTTTCTCCTTGCCTTTGTGGGAGCTGGGGTTGGAGATGTACAGTCCATATAGGTCAGTCTCCCAGGCTGCGGGGAATGGATCCAGAGGGGCAGAGGGAGGACTATGATGTGCACGGGTTTCCTTGTTTGTTGGTCGTTCCTCTGATGGCACAAGAGGGACTTTCTATTACCTATTGGGTTAATCCTAGTATTCAAGAAACTCCATAGCAGTCGGTGGTGGCACACGCCTTTAATCCCAGCACTCGGGAGGCAGAGGCAGGCAGATCTTTGTGAGTTCGAGGTCAGCCTGGTCTACAAGAGCTAGTTCCAGGACAGGCTCCAAAACTACAGAGAAACCCTGTCTTGAAAAAAAAATTTTCCATAGCAACCCCACCCACTTCACCCTTCTCTCTACATATCCCAAAGAGTATAGACACTCCACTTGTCTGAGTGGATACCCTGATCTGCTTTACACATTGCACACATTAATATGCTTTAGTAAAAATAAATATGCTTTATCAACTTTGGTTTTGATTTATATTACCCTGAAATCCTAGAGAAAAGGTACCACCCCCTTTCCTTCCTTCTTCCTTCCTTCCTTCCTTCCTTCCTTCCTTCCTTCCTTCCTCTTTTCTTCCTTCCCTCCCTTTCTTGGCACTTCTGGAAATACTCCTCATCTCAGATCTCTCCTGGGCAGCTGTCAGTCAGTAAGGGGAGTGATGATGGCCTGGTTGGTACCGAGATGACCAGTGGACCCCTCATTGCAGAAAGCACACACGTGAAGGCCGGGGACTGTGTGGGACTGAAGCAATGACCCAGGCTCACTACGAAAACGAGCAAATAAGATGAGTTCTAAAGTCCAGGTGTTAACTGGACTGGCCACCCCACTGTGCCCCCATCCCTGTCTGTCTCTTTCTGAAGTGAGAAGATAAAGGTCTGGCTCTTTTACATGGGTACTGGGAATTGAACTCGGGTCCTTATGCTTAGGTAGTATGCACCTTACTGCCTGAACTACCACACCAGCTCCCAAGACTGTGTTTTATTCACCTTTGGGTCTCTGCTCTGAGAACTCTTCTTGGAACGCATAAGGTATGGGATTATTTGTCCTGACCTGAGTTGGTAGTAAATCTGGAGCTATGTCTGGAGGCTGGACATAAGTCCAGATTTACTATCTGTAACAGCCTGCCACTGAAGGTTCAGCAGACTGTGTCAGTGGCCGTTCATCTCTGTTTTCTCAGCTCCCTTCTACTGAGACACCCCTCTCAGCCCGCGGCCCCCCTTCCTCCGTGAGGCCTCAGCCTTCAGTTGTGGTAGCGGAGCTGGCCGCTTCTTCCCCATGCCTGGGTTTACACTGCCCTCTGATGGACATTGGTGGTACAAACGGCACAGTGATGATTTGCCGTGGGTGACCTTTTTCTGACATTGAGGAAGAAAGGCTTCCTCAACGTAGGGGTCTTGGGAGTGCAGCTGTGCCTCCAACCCCGATTTAGCTTGCAGGTCTTGGGCCTGAACAAACACACGGCTTTCTTACCAATGTATGCGACTCCTCAGCCATCAGATAATGCCCAACTCAAGCTTCTTTTCACAGCATCACTTCCTGTTTGCCAAGACCCGTGAGAGAAGAGGGAGGGTTTATCTGATACTTTTCTCCTTGGCTGCTGGCTTTCTCTTATCCCCAGACACCTAATTCTTACTGCTGCCCCGGCTTCTCTCAACTGCGGGGTTGTAGGAGGTGTGCGAAACAAAAGATCAGCAGCGGCTCTCCCCGTCCAGGGTCTGCAGCTATACACGTGGCCCGCAGCTCCTGCTTTCCTGCCTGGAGCCAAACTCCAGGTCACTGGACTGACTAAGCTAGGCCCCACAGAGTGAAGGCCAAGGACGCAGGCTTAAGTCAGTTCCTCTCTCTGTCCCCTATCAGATGGCAGGGGCCCTGTAGGAATCACAGAATGCTGGGGACAGTATCTTCTAGGCATGGCTGAGCTTCTAGACGGAGCTGAGTGCCCAAGACCTAGAGGTTTAGAGTTCTAAGTCCTTTAGAAGCCAGAGACCCCCAGCTCTAAGGCTGGAGGCTTAAGTTTAGCATCAGTGGGTCGGCACTCGGCAGTTTTCGGAATCCCCCGCCTCTGGTAGGAGAGTAGCAGACGGCAGGGAGCAGCGGCGGATGGCACCTTCTAGGGTTATAGTCCTTGTACAGGTCTCAGGTTCTGGGACCCTTACTCACGCAGCAACTCGTGTCATGCGTGTTGTGTTTAGGAAGTTGGAATCTTAGTTCTCCCCAGCTCTCTGGAAACGTGACTCTTAAGGCTTCTTGATTTATTGCTGCTATCTCCACTGCTGCCTGCATCACCGTCCTGGTCTTCCTTCTCTCAGTCACCGGATGAGTTCACTCTGCTAAGGGAGGAGGCAAGAAGGCCTAGAGAGATGGCTCTGTGTGCCAGGAGCTCACAAGCCTGAGTCTGATCCTCAGAATCCATCTCAAAAAGCTTGGAGAAAGGCGCCTATAATCCCAGCACTAGGGAGGCAGAGATGAATGGATCCCTGGGGTTTGCTGGCCAGATAATCTAGCTGAATAGGCAAACTATGCAGTGAGAGACCCTCTATCAAAAAATAAAGTTGAAAAATGGGCAGTGGTGGCACACACTCAGGAGGCAGAGGCAGGCGGATCTTATGAGTTCGAGGCCAGCCTGGTCTACAGAGTGAGTTCTAGGACAGGCCCCAAAGTTACAGAGAAACCCTGTCTGGAAAAAGCAAAAACAAAAGAAAATAAGGTTGAAAGTGACTGCAGAAAGCACTTACGGTCGACCACTGTTTCCACATGTATGTATACATGTGTGAGCATGTGTGCATGCCCATACACACACATGCACACACATAGGAAAAGATCACTTGAGAGAAGCCTTTGTATTGGGCTTACCATTGCAACCCTAAGAGGCAGTGCAGAAGAGTGTCTCCTACCTATCTGTTCCCAAACGGAGCTGTTCACCGAGCGTACACAGCCAGAAACAGGATGTCCGTACCAATCACAGCCAACTCTCATGCACATGAAGGGCTATGCTCGCACCAGCTACAGGCGTTCTGCTGGGCTGCCGGCAAAGTGTTTCTCTTCTGGTCTGGGTGGGAGTGGCAAGATCGTTTAGCTTTTTCCAGAGCTTTTGATGACAGTGAGTTCAGTGCAAGCTGCTTGAAGCAGTCATGGGTGGGGCTGCACCTCCACGAGCCAGAGAGCTTCAGCAGCAACTGCTGTAGCTGCTGGGTAGCTGTGTAACTTCCCCAAGACCTTGGTGTGTCAGTGCTGTCAGCAGAAGGGCAGTTCGCCTGACTGTGGAGAACAGTCCTATCAAGCGGTCAGGGATCCTGGGAGAGATCTAACACATGTCAGTGGGGAGACAAACTACTTCAGCTCAGCACTCAGGACACAGAGGCGGAGGCAGGCAAACCCGAGTTTGAGGCCGGTCTGATCTACATTGCGAGTTCCAGGCTAAGTGGGGCTACATAGTGAGACCCTGTCACAATAAAACAAGAATCAAGCTACCCTGGCCTCCAAAAGGGATGCTTACAATAAAGACTTAACATTAGTGTGAAAAGTCCTCCAGCTGGAATTAACGGTACTCTAACAACGCTTTGCTTCTGCCCCAGGGAGAGCTTCTAATCTGTCTCATACCCTTGACCTTGTTGGGGACCCTGCTAGGAGTTCTAACATTTTATTAAGTGCTAATATTTATTAAAACCCACTCATGTGAAAGTGACACTATCCAACCATATTGACCCCACAGGTGGCCCTTCAGTCTTTTTCATAACCCCAGCTCCTATCAACTACTGGATAGCTCCTCAATTAGGGGCGTGGTCTGGAGAGCACCTCCCCCATCTATGCAAATTTCGGCTGGCTCAGTCTCAAGATTTCTAGTCTTGTTTCTTTTACAATCAATGAAATTATTAAAAATGAAACCAGTCTGTGGAGATGGTTCAGTGGGCAAGGTGCTTGCTGCACAGGCGTGAGTACCTGAGTTCAGATCCACAGTGACCACTGAGAGCCATATGCCAAGTTTATAAGTTGGTGGAGCAAAGATAGGTGGAGACCTAGGACTCCTGGCCAGCACAGCTGCAACAGTGAGTGAGCTCCAGTTCAATAATGAAAAGCTCTGTTTCAAAAAGTAAGGTGGAGAGCAGTGGAGGATGACGCATGACACTGACCTCTGGCCGCGGCATGCACATGCATAGGCTAGTGTGCCTCACACACACATGTGCACACACATGCATACAACACACACACAAATAGGAGTATTTAAATTAATTAAAACATTCATATTTTTCCCACTTAACCATAGGAGAAACTAAGTATCAATATAAATTTAGAGACTAAGCTTGAGTTGGAGAAAAAAAATACAAAACCCAACAATTTTCCATGCAAGATTTACTACGGAAAGGGTTAGAAAGATACATTTCAATCTATACCATGGAAAGAATAATAGATTCGTAAGGGTGAAACTTGGGAGTGAATCCGTTTTCTGGGTGACCTTGAATGAGCCTTTGCTCAGAGTCAGTTTTCTATTTTGAAAAACGCAGCTGGCTGTTGAAGGAAGATAGCATCCAACAGGGAGCCTGGCCCAGAAAAAGGCGCTGTAAATGATGGGTGAGTTCTGTCTAATCAGGGCCAATTCTAAACTTGCATCTGCAAGCTTTGTGGAGAGGCATCGTTCACTGCCACTAGAGGTTACAGGAGTAGCAGTGACAGCTGCTTGGAAAAGAGCCACAAGCTAAAACAAAATCCTGAGGTTCTTCAGCCCTTACGCCTGAGACCCCCATCTTCAACCCAGGCCAGAGCACCAGGTTCTGGGAAAGAGGCGCATCAGTACTAGTCGCGCGCCAGCAGGCAGAAGTGGCAGGTTGCCCTGGCAACCCTGGACCGAGCCGTGCAGGCGGTGGTAGGCGCCCTTGCTTTCGCTTTGCATCCTTGGCATTCGGCAGTTCCGTTGCCAGTTGGTGCGTTCATCTGGGCCATAAACTCCATGGAGTCGTCCAAGGGTAGATCAAGGGCTCCCCCCCACCCCCTAGGGAAATGGGTGTAGGACTCAGAGGTTTCAGGAGACTCTGGGGTTGGGTAGGACGAGAGTATCTGGAGCCCTGAGTCGGGAGGGAGGGCAGGCGGTGGCTGCTGGGGGTTGGGTGGGGCGGGGGGAGTTGCCATTCAAACCCAGGAACACTACAAAGGGACCCCTGCTCTGCCTCTTGCCTTTCAAAGGCTTATGGGGTATGTTGGTTTTGAAAGATAGCCTTTCTAACAAGACCCTTTCTTTGTCTCCGGTTTCTTTCATTTAAAACCACCGCGTGCACAGATGAGCCCATGAGTACTGGAAACGGCAAACCCGGCTGCCAATTTCCTTCCATTCCAAGAGCGGCCTGTACTAGAGAGCTGGAGAAGGTTCCAGAGAACAGTGACTTGGGCATGACCAAGGTGGACAGGAGATACAGTTGAGTTCTGGGTGGGCTTATAACCTCTTGGCTCGAGGCTTTATAGTAGTTTTTTTTTTTTTTTTTTTTTTTAAGATTGAACACCACTGCTACTTCCTTATGTAGCCCAAGCTAGCCTGAAATTCTCCATCCTCCTGCCTCAAGCCCCCAAGTGCTGGGATCATCACAAGCCTCTATCATTCCAGGTTTAGCTCATGGTTTTAGTTTCTGTCCATGGTCCTGTTGCTTTGGACCTCTGGTGACATATTATAGTGATGTCATATGTCAGATCAAAGCATCTCCACTTTGGTCAAGAAATGATGATTGTTTTTTAAATATTATATTTTGTGGTTTTTTGTTTTTGAGACAGAGTTTCTCTGTATTTGGAGCCTATCTTGGAACTTGCTCTGCAGGTCAGGCTGGCCTCAAATTCACCTGTCTCTGCCTCCCGAGTACTGGGATTAAAGGCATGTGCCACCACCGCTTGTCTAAAGATTGTCTTTATTTTATATTTATTTTTTGCCTGCATGTTTGCATGCATTTGTACTGTTTATGTGCCTGGTGCCAGCAGAAGTTAGAAGAGGGTCTCCTGGAACCATGTGGGTACTGGGGACAGAAGTCCAGTCCTCTGCAAGAGCAGCCAGTGTTTAACAGCCAGTGTTTAACTGCTGAACCCTCTCTCCTCTTCCACCGTCTCCTAACAGTGTGACCGACTGGGAAGTAAGTCTTCAAAACGTGGGGTTTTGGAGAACATTTCAGATCCGAGCTATACAGGGGCTGGTTGGGGAGATACACAATGGAGTCATGTCTATAATCAAGATCTGATTGGCAGAGAATGCCATCAAAAGGAGGAGCTAAAGCTGGCATGCACACACCTGCAGTGCCCACACTCAGGAGGTGGAGGCAGGAGGATCAATTCAAGGTCATCCCCAGTTGTACAGCAACTTTGAGGTCAGTCTCCGCTGCAGGAGACCTTGTCTCAACAACAAAGACAAAGCAGAGATTAAAATATGTTATTGACCGGAACTCCAGACAGCTGGGAAGTATATTCCAAATGAGTAAAGGGGCCAGAGGTTTGAGCTTTGGTTAATAAATACTGAGGCTGGTCTTTGGTCTGATTCTGCTTGCCTGTCTGCATCCATTTTTTTTCTTGCTCAGATATTAGTATATATATGGTACTGCTTTTTGGCTGGGGCACTTCAGGTGGAAATTGTGAGCATTCTAAGGCAGGTTTAAATTAAATAATGGCTAGAGCTTTTACTCCATAATTGACTCTTAAGGTGGAGGAAGAAGGCGGAAGCATGGTTCTCTTGAGGGCACAGAGTCCAGAGGACAGCCAGTTTCCCAAAATCCTGTTCAGGGTGAATCCAGGCTCAAGTGTCATGACTGTAGGTCAGCAGTAGCTAGTGTGCTGCAAAAGGAACTGGAGAAGTCTCATCTTTTCCCAGCTGAATTTTGTCCCCGGTCTCTTAGGCCCTGTATCTTCATATCTGATTCTCCTTCATAACTTAGAGAGAGGTGGAGGAGTCCGGGGTCTCAGCTGTAAATTGGTCCTGAAGTAGCTGGAGGACTTTGAACCATCAACTGCCCAACATGGCTAGGATAGCAAGGAGAAAAGGTTGCTAGGATCCCACCTTTACTCCTCCAACCCCGTTTCCTCCTTCCTTCTCAGTCCCATGTAGCTCATATTATCCTAAACTTACTATGTAGCAGAGGATGACCTACAACTCCTGCCCCTCTCACCTCCTGAGTCTGGGATTACAGGCATGCGTCACCATATCTGGTCCTACGCAGTGCTGGGGTTGAACCCAGAGCTTTACTGAGCTACATTTCCAATCCCTGGGGACATAACTTTAAGCTTCCAGAACTTTCTGGTTTTTTTTTTCAGTTTGGTTTGGAATAAGGAGGAAGCCACTTCAGGGGTGAGCTAGGGAGGACCCATACTGTTTAACTAGGTGGTCTATTCTCAATACATCCTCTCAGGAGACACATCTAAGGTTCATCTTAACAGGGAGTCCAGGTCTTGCGGGATGAAAGGGCCAAGCTATCTATCCCCTTGTACAATGTGTGGGTACGTGCCTTTTTCCAGCAGGGAGGGGCCATTACTTTCCTTACTGCTGTAGGTACTCACCCTAGATCCTTAGCTTGCTGGTTGAGCAGAAAAAGCAGGAAGTAGGGAACTGAGGTTTTTTTCTTATTGAAAACACTCCATATTAAGCCAACATAGTTTGCTGAATTATCCTTCCCCCTGCCAGACAGAGGGGGTTTGCATTAGCCAAGACGACAAGTGTAAGAACTCATTTTGTTGATGGAAGGTGTTGTTCCTGCCTAAAGATGTGAAAATCTTCTTGAGTTTTACAAATTGCACCAAAGACATAGACTTTCTTCCAGACTCCCTTTCTCCATGAATTCCTTTCTGGTTTCCACAACCTTCCTTTGGTCTTAAAAAAAATGTTCATTAAAAAATTAATATGGCTTGGCTGGACAGTGGTGGCTCACACCTTTATACCAGCAATTGGAAGGCAGGTGGATCTCTGATTCGAGGCTAGCCTGGTCTACAGAGCAAGTTCCAGGACAGCCAGGGCTACACAGAGAAAACCCCGTCTTGAAAACCAAACCAAACCAAACCAAAAAAGTCTATGTGTGTGGATATGTACACATGAATGTAGCCACCCATAGAGGCCAGAAGAGGGAGCTGCAGTTACAGGTGGTTGTGAGGCTCCTAAAGAGGGTGCTGGAAAATGAACTCAGGTCCTCTGCAAGAGCAGCAAGGACTTTTAGCCCCTGGGCGATTTCTCCAATCCCCACTTTGGTTTTTTAGAGAGTGTCATTCTTTCTCATCCTACGGTGTTTTGGAGAGGCATAGCTTACCTGGCATTCATTAGAGCAGGTTTCCTGATGAATGGTGAACTTCTGGAGGACAGAATGTATCCTAAACTTGTTACTTCTCACCACAGCCTTTGAGCTAGGCAGCAACAGGTGACAGGAGCTAGGAGTGGAGTAACTGACTTCCCCAGAGCACTGCCGCCATTAGTTCAGAAGGCACTCTTCCTGTGCTTGGGCAGGGCAGTGGAGCACGATTAGTAAAAACTCAGAGACAGACATTGAGGTTCAACCTGAAGATTAGAAATGCAAAAGCAGCCAAGCCACTAGAGAGCTCTCACCTCTTTGAAATCTTCAGACTGAAATGAAGCAAGTTCCTGTCTCATCTCTTCTTTATATCCTCTCTAGTGCTGGGATTAAAGGCGTGCACCACCACTGCCCAGCCTCTGTGGCTGACTAGTGTGCCTGCTTTGCACTGACCTTTCAGGCAAGCTTTAGTTATTAAAATACAACTGAAGCCGGGCGGTGGTGGCGCACGCCTTTAATCCCAGCACTTGGGAGGCAGAGGCAGGCGGATCTCTGTGAGTTCGAGACCAGCATGGTCTACAAGAGCTAGCTCCAGGACAGGCTCCAAAGCCACAGAGAAACCATCTCGAAAACAAAACAAAACAAAACAAAAATACAACTGAAATATCAATATAGGGGAGACATTTTGAAGCCCTATATTCAGTGAAATACAGTATTTGCATTTAAGAATACAAGTTTCTAATTACTGTTTTAGTTGAGTCCCACAGGCTTTGATGTGTAAGACCTAAGTTCATTGAACGTTAATGTGATTTCCATTATGATGTTTTTTTAATGAATTATTCAGCAGTGTGGTTTGAGCTCCCAAGCTTACAGTGGGGTTTTTGCTTGGGGCTGTCTTTATTATTGATTTCTAATTACATTGCGTTGAGGTCTGGGTGGAGTCTATATGCGATTTTTTGGCTCTTTTGTGGCCTAGTATAAAGATGGTTCCTTCTCTGGTTGCTGGGGACTGCCCTGCCCTCCTCACAGCTCTGTCCCTTTTCTGTCCATTTCCCTGGCCTTGACTTTATCACAGCTGCTCTTACCTCTGGCAATCACTGGCCTCATTGTACCTAAGGTTACCCTGGGTTCTGGCTCTCAGAGTTCTGGAAGTCTATAGCTGTCACAGGCCTCTGTCCTGTGCCACATTCCAGAAAACCTGAAAATGGGGTGGAGAATTTTGAAGAGAGGAAGTAGTTTGGCTAACCTTTGAAGTTTGTAATCAAAACCATAATCCCGCGAAGGCTGTGGTGTGTGTCCGCTCCTTTCACTTCCCCCTTCCCCTCCCTTACCATCTCCTCCTCTTCCTTCTCATTCTCTCTCCTCTTTCCTTTCTTTCTTTCCTTCTTTCTTTCTTCCTTCCTTCCTTCCTTCCTTCCTTCCTTCCTTCCTTCCTTCCTTCCTTCCTTCCTTCCTTCCTTGATTTATTGAGACAGGATTTCTCTGTGTAGTTTTGGCTGTCCTGGAACTCACTCTGTAGACCAGACTGGTGTCAAAATCACCCCTGCTTTTGCCTCCTGAGTGCTGGGATTAAAGGCGTGTACCACCATGTCTGTATAAATTTCTTTCTTTCTTTTTTTTTTTTTTTTTTTTTGGTTTTTCGAGACAGGGTTTCTCTGTAGCTTTGGAGCCTGTCCTGAAACTAGCTCTTGTAGACCAGGCTGGCCTTGAACTCACAGAGATCCGCCTGCCTCTGCCTCCCGAGTGCTGGGATTAAAGGTGTGTGCCACCACCGCCCGGCAAATTTTTTATCACAAACAATTTCATTGTGTTTTTCTAAACTTTCTTTCTTTCTTTTTTTTTTAAAGATTTATTTATTTATTATGTATACCACATTCCTTCCATGTATGCTTGCATGCCAGAAGAGGGCACCAGATCTCACTATAGATGGCTGTGAGCCACCATGTGGTTGCTGGGAATTGAACTCAGGACCTCTGGAAGAGCAGTCGGTGCTCTTAACCTCTGAGCCATCTCTCTAGCCCCTCTAAACTTTATTTCATCATGTACATTGGTATAACAATGTCAAATTCTCTGGAATTGGAGTTACAGACAGCTGCAAGCTGCCATGTGGGTGCTGGGAATTGAACCCGGGTCCTCTGGAAGAGCAGTCAGTGCTCTTAACCACTGAGCCATCTCACCAGCCCCGATTTCATTGTGTTTATTGAGCTTCTGTGCTCTATGAAGTTATGCACAAAGAAATACAGTGTCTATTTATCTGGCCTTTAAAATAAGTAATTGGAGGAGTGGAGAGGAGGCTCAGCCAGTAAGAGAACTTGCTGCTCTTGCAGAAGAGTTCAGTTCCCAGCACCTACATCAGATGGCTCACAACAATCTGTAACTCCAGTTCCATGGGATCTGATGCCCTCTTCTGGCCTCCATGAGCACATGCACACATGTAGAACACATACAGACATGTAGCCATGCAACCATGCACACTTACACATAACTAACAACAACAAAAATAAATCTTAAGAAAGCAATTTAGGGGCTGGAGAGATAGGTCAGAGGTTAAGAGAACTGACTGCTGTTCAGGAGGTCCTGAGTTCAACTCCCAGCAACCACATGGTGGCTCATACCCATCTATAATGACATCTGGTGCCCAGAACAATATATACATAATAAAAAATTAAAAAAAAGAAAAAAAGGAAGAAAGCAATTTAACAGGGCACATGATAATGTAAGATGGTAAAGAACAGACTGACTTTTATAAGATATAACTCATACAGCAAACTAGAAGGAATGATTCATCTCTCCATATGATAAGCCACAGACTTAAAGGATTCTTTTGTCATTATGGGTGGCTGGGAGGGTTAGAATTATTTCCTTCTTTTTCCTTTTTCTCCTCCTTGAACTCTTTATGTTGCTAAGGGTAACCTTGAACTCCTGATTTTCCTGCTCCTACCTCCCAAGTGCTGGTATCACAGGCATGGGCCACCATGCCTGCTTTCTTCAGTGCTAGAAATGGAACCCAGGGCTTTCTGTACACCACGCAAGCATGCTACCAACTGAGCTACATATAATTCTTCACATTTATTTATTCAAGTGCTGCTTGAGATCGGAGTCATGCCAGGTGCTATTTTAGATATCACTGGTGGCAAAGTTATGTTTGGGAATGAGTGATGACACATGGGAGTTTCTGAAGGCCATGGTCGCCAGCTGCGTTCATTCATCCTGTCACGAGCAAACCCTCTGGAGAATTGTGCCACGGTGTCCATACAGTGAATAGTGACACCTTGCTGTTTCAGATCTCTCTTCCACGCAGTTTGGGCCAGGTGAGCTGTGGGGAGGCACAAGCAGTCCAGATTAGTGGCTGCGATTCAGACTCTGGCACCACAATATTGTCATCAAACTTGGGCCTGGATGTTTAGTTTTTCCCTGAATATAGGCAAGCTCATAGCCTTCTGAATCTGTTTCCTCGCTCTGTGTGCATGTGTGTGCACTTAAGAGCACTTACAAGAGCTAGATGGGATAATGTGTGTGTGGGTTAACACGACCTCAGGACACAGTAAATACTAAGCACTAGCTGCTTTCAAATTTTACTTATTGGGTGTAAGCACAGGTGTGCTTGTGCCACGGTGCCCATGTGGAGGTTAGAGGACAACCCTCAGAATGAAAGAAAATAAAGAATGAGCATGCTAAGAGATACTGTCAAGAGTATGATTACCTATGGGTCTGGAGAGATGGCTCAGTGGTTAAGAGCACTGGCTGCTCTTCCAGAGGTCCTGAGTTCAATTCCCAGCATCCACATGGTGGCTCACAACCATCTGTAATGAGATCTGCTGTCCTCCTCTGGCATGCTGGCATACATGGAGGCAGAATGTTGTATACATAATAAATAAATAAATCTTAAAAAAAAAAGAGTATGATTACCTGGGCTGGAGAGATGGCTCTCATGTCACCTGTGAGATCTGGAGATTGAACTCAGGTTGACAGGCTTGGCAACAAGCCCCTTTACCCACTGAGCCATCTCACCAGACCCCTTCCCCCATTTTAAAAATATAATGTAGGAAATAAAATAGGCTGTCAGATATTTCAGCAATATACTTAAATGGTGACATCTGTGTTGCAGGTGCCAAGAACAGTGACGTTCTAGAGTCCAGGGGTTCCTTGGCCAGCAGGACGGCCTCTAGCGGGAGGACCAGTCTTTTGTCTTCTAATGAAGTAGGTTGGAGAGTCACCGAGCCTCCAGGACCCACTGGAGTGTTGAGTCACTCTGAGTAAGTGTGTATGTGTGTGTCCTGCTAGGCAACAACTTTAGAGCTAGGCTACCTAGGTTCAAATCCCAACTCTTCCAATGATGATCTATGTGAATTTGAGCAAATTGTATTTTTTTTGTTTTTAACATTTATTTATTATTTATTTACCCCCATGTGTGTGCATGCATGTCATTATGAATGATGGACATAAAAAGATAACTTGAGAGAATTATACACACACACACACACACACACACACACACACACAAAAGAATGAAAGAAAATAAAGAACACGCATCCTAAGAGATATTTTCAAGAGTATGATTACCTGGGCTGGAGAGATGGCTCAGCGGTTAAGAGCACTGGCTGATCTTCCAGAGGACCTGGGTTCAATTCCCAGCACCCACATGGTGGCTCAGCCATTTGTATTGGGACCTGATGGTTTCTTCTGGCATACATGCAGATAGAGCACTCATATACAGAAAATCAATAAATAAATCTTAAACAAACAAAAAAACAACAAACTTCTTAAGGCTGAGAATGTAGCTCAGCATAGAACACTTACTTGCCAGAGTGCCAAGGCCCTGGGCCCGACCGGGGTCCTTCACTTTAAAAATGATAAAAGAAAAAATCAGAGTGATAAAGAAGCATGTCTGCCTCTTATAAAGACTACAGACCTCCAGGGGTCTACCTCCTGTGCTTCCTTCAGGTTAACACAGGAAGACAGGTAAAAGTAAGAGGACATAAGCGGACATGAAGAGAATGGAGCCCCTCACCTGTCCTTTGGTGAAGTCTCTCACTGGCTAAGACCCAAGAATTCCATCACAGAGGACTGGAGAGATGGCTCACCTGGCTTTGGTTCCCAGACCCCACAAGTTGGCTCACTATCACCAGGAACTCTAGTCTCAAGGAATCTGGCACCTTTTTCTGACTACCATGGGCACTGTGGGTACATGATACCCTTCCATTGCAAGTAAAACACTCGTACACACAAAAAACAAATCTTTAAAATACAGCTAACACAAAGGCATTCTATCCCTTTTTAAGTGCAACATGAAGTGGCACTAATTGCATTCATAGTGTCGTACAACCATTGCCACTATCTGTTTTTTAAAAATAATTTATTTTTATTTTATGCATATTGGTGTTCTGCCTGTTTGTATGCCTGTGTCAGGGTGCCAGATCTCCTGGAACAGGAGGTACAAACAGTTGTGAGCTGCCTTGTGGGTGCTGGGAATAGAACCCAGATCTTCTGGAAGAGTAGCCAGTGCTCTCAACTGCTGAGTCATCTCTCCAGCCCTGCCACCGCCTATTTTCAATCAATCAAACACAAACTGTGTATCCTTTGAGCAGAATTCTTTTCTGTTCAGCTCCTAGAAACTTCTTAGCCACTCTCTGCCCTTGCATTAGTGGAGTCATATTGATTTGTCTGGCTAATTTTTACTTCAAATAATTGTTTCAAGGCTCACCCATGTGGTAGCATTGTTGCAGAACCCCACACTTTTGTAGGCTGAGTTATATTCCTTTGTGTAAGCCGAAGTTCATTTGTTCACCGACCTATTGACAGATGCTTAGAGCTATTCATGTTCTGCAATGCACACCCATAGACAAGTGTCTGCCTGAGTTTCTGTTCTTGTGGGAATACAGATAGGGATATAATTGCTGGATCATGGAGCGATTCCATGTTTTACTGTATGAGGAGTTAGTACCTTGACTGGAACTCACTCTGTAGACCAGGCTGGCTTTGAACTCACAGAGATCCACCTGCCTCTGGGATTGAAGGCATGTACTACTACTTCCCAGCTAACTTGATTGTTTTAAAGCATGGCTCTTTTGAGTAAGTTTTAGTACCTTCAATTTGTGAGTCAGTAAACTACACACTTTATAGAAACTTTATAGAAACTTGATAGGGACTTTATAGAAAGCGAGGCTAGTCCTGTTGCTGAGAACTCGTGTACCGCTAGTACATGATCAGTATGATCGCCAGTTTGAGCACAGAGGTGAATCTAAGCCTGCCACTCGCCTTCCAGCACAGCTGCGGAGATGGGTCAGAAGTCTTCCTCTTCCTCCTCTTCCTCTGCACGGTCTAGTCGCTCCTCTCAAGTTTCACTGCCTGGGTTCGAGAGAGAAAAATACCCTGAGGAACTCAGCCTGCTTCAGTCACAGACAAGTGAGTAGGCCCTAGGCCTTCCTCCAGAGGCCTCTGCTCCTGGGGCCTTTTCAGAAACCTGTCCTGTTATGATGGGCCGAGTCCCGGAAGACCTCCTCTGCCCAGTGTCAGACACTTGGCACACTTCCTCTTGGGTCCTCATGATGGCTTTGTGGGAGATATGTATGGCCATATGGTTTTCATAAATGCAAGGCCTAGTCTAAGTGCCATAAAAGACATCAAACAACAGAGAAGTGTATAGATATAAACCCTCTTACTCAATATTCTCTAACAATATTCTTCCCCACAGCTGTGAAGAGCTGAATTTTGAAATATGTATACCTGTGTATGTATGTACATACATAGAAAAGCAGTCATATGTTATATAATGCAGCTTTGGCCTACAGTGGCCTGCATATATGACAGTGGTTTAACTGAAACATGATGTGGTGAAAGCCTCCCACTGCCTGGTGATGTCATAACTTTGCTAATATCGTAACACACATGTGACTGTGTCTGTGGTGATGCTGGTGGCCAGTTATAGAAAAGCATAGCACACACATCATATCTGATGATGATAAATCATTATACCACTGGTTTAGATATTTAGTATACTACACTATACCATCATTACAAAGCGTACTCTCTCTACTTATTACAAGAAGTTAAGGGAGCTGGGCAAGGCAGTTTAGTAGGCAAAGACGTTGTACCTAAGTCTGAGTTTTGATCCCCAGGATGCACATGGTGGAAGGAAAGAACTGACTCCTGGAAGTTGCTTGCCCTCTGGGCCCGTGCCATGGTGATGCAGCACACATGTATGCGTGCACGAGCGCACCAAATACACAGTTAACCATACAACAGTATGCTTGGCTATACTGTGGCCTCACACATTGTGTTTAGAACATCTCTTGATATCCTCAAGAAACCTCATGGAGTGAACAACTGTACTAATTACTTTTCACCCCTGAGAAGAAGCAACTTAACAAAGAAGGGTTCATTTTGACTCAACAGTCCACGTGGCAGCCGCAGGAGTGGGAGGCAGCTGCTCACACTGTGTCCAGTCAGGAAGGAGAGGGGTGGTGGTGGCAATGGCTGGTGCTCAGCTTGTTTCTCCTTTTTACTCAACCCAGGATTCAGCTCACATCCCAGCCTTCCTAACCCAACCCAGAAACTCTCACAGATCTGCACAGAGATGTGTCTCCTAGGTGACTCTGGACCCCATCAAGTTGATACTGACCTCTTTGTGTAGGTCTGTGCAAGCACACTGTGGTATTAAGAGAAGAACGAAGTAGCCCTAATGACACATTTCTCAAGTTATCAAGTGACAGACAGAGAATAACTGAGTTGTGGTATACAATGTATTTTCCCTCAATAGTTGCATAGATCACAGACCTCTTCCTGCAGCAATGCTTTAGGTCTATGTGACTGTTTTAGTTCTTTTTCTTTTCCTAAAAGATTTATTATTTTATGTATGTGAGTGTTTGTTTGCATAGATGTGTGAGTACCTGGTCTGTGTCTGGTACCCATGGAAGCCAGAAGTGGGCATCAGATTCCCTGGAGCTGGAGTTACAGATGGTTGTAGGCCATCATGTGGGTGCCAAGACCTGAACCTAGGTCCTCTGGAAGAGCAGTTAGTGCTATTAACCACTGAGCCATCTCTTCAGCCCCAGGATTAGTTATGTTTCGTTGCTATGATAAAATACCAGGACCAAAAATGACTAAGGGAGAAAGATTTATCATAGCTTGCAGTTCCAGAGGGACAGACTCCAGAATGGTGGGGAAAGAGCCTGACGGGGGAGGCAAGGAGCCGGGGGCAGAGAGGTCACATCTCACCCAGACATAGGAAGCAGGACAAAGTCATAACCCCCAGTAATGCACTTCCTTCATTGGGGTGGGGGTGGGCTGGAGGGCTGGGGGTGCTGAGAAGATGGCAAAGTGCTTGCCACACAAGCATTGAGGACCTGAGTTTAGATCCCAGCACCCAGGTAATAAAGCTGAGTGTGTGAGCCTGTGCGAGCCTTGCCTGTAATCCCACCAGGAAGGCAAGGGTTAGTCAAATGGGTTCCAGTTAGTCAAATGGGTAGTAAGTTCCATCCAGAGAGAGACCCTGTTTTGAAAAGTAAGATGAACAGGCTGCGGAGATGGCTTGGATGTTAAGAGTGCTGCTTGCTCTTCCAGAGGACCTAGGTTCAATTCTCAGGACCCACATGGTGGCTGACATCTCTAACTCCAGTTCCAGGGGAGTTGATGCCCTTCTCTGACTTCCATGGGCACCAGGCATGCACGTGGCACAGACATACAAACAGTCAAAACACCCATACACAGAAAAGCAAAAATAAATATAAAAAAAGATGAAAATGCAATTGAGGAAGACACTGATGTTGACCCACACATGTCTACCTACATGAACATACATGTACACACACAGATACACACACAGACCCCACAAAAGAGTTCAAGTCAGCCTGGACTACATAGTGATATTGTCTCTAACAGCCAAAAGAGTGTGAGGACCAGAGAAATGGCTCAGTGGTTAATAGCACTGGCTGCTCTTCAGAGGACCTGGATTTGGTTCCTGACACTCACATGGTGGCTGACAACTGCCTGTAACTTCAGTTCCAGGAAGATCCCAGGCCCGCTGGTCTCTGTGGACACGGCATGCCTGTGGCGGACATACATATTTGCAGACAAACACTCTTACACATGTTTTTGAAAGTGCATATGTGAGAAGGCTGTAGGACGAACAGAGCCCGGGAGGTTCTACAGCTTGTCATCTCATTGTCTTGTGGGTAGGGGGCAGGGCTAATGGGAAGGTTTCTGATGTCTTGCAGAAGATGGGCAGCGTCCTGAGTGGACATTTTATCCGAGATTTAGCAGCAATATCCACACCTACCATGTTGGAAAGCAGTGCTTCTTCAGTGGGGTCTTCCAGGGCAACAGGAGGTCTGTGGCCGAGAAGACACTGGACAAGAGCCTCGGGAAGAAGAAGTATGGTAATGTGTCTCATTCCATCAAAGATGAAACACACGAACGGAAGCCCTAGTTGTGGCTACACGGGCTCTGCTTTCTCTGCCTGGGGACAGCTCTGCAGGATCACCCTGTTGCCCACAGAGTAGCCAGGAAGACAGGAAGTCAGAGAGTCCAGTGCACAGGTGACAACTTTTGATGAAGGGCTTGGAATGCATGCTGATCCACACTTGAGTCTTTCTCTAGCTCCCAGAAAATGCTAATGTGACATTTAAGTTACCAAGTGAGTCATTTCACATCATTATAGTAGAAACCTCTGAAGAAAATCATGGATGTTTCAGTTAGATGCCACCTGTCATGTACATTTAAAGTAAGCCTTAGCATGAAGTATACAGTGTTATTTTTAATTTAATTAAAGGCAACTAAGGTGAAATGTTGCACACATACCATATCTAAATCCATGTGTTACCTTGGTTTGTAAGCTGGTGAGTTCTCTGCCCCAACTCACTCAGAATAGACTTCTCGAAAGATCCTAAGAGGTTGCTGAGCACCAGAGGACCATTTATGGCACTTTCTTATAGAAATACCCATGTAGGAGGAGGCAACCAATGCCTCAGTGATGAATAAGGTTTTTGTAGAAGCTGTGCAAAGAGAAATAACTAGCAACTTCTCTTGTAAAACTCATGTAAAGGACAAACAGATTTTCAAATTGAGGCTCGGATTTATCTGGGTAAAGAGCCATCCCAGAGAAGCTGCAAGCACGGCCACCGATGTGCGATCCTTATAGGAGTCCCATGCCTTGCCCAGATCCTAAACTTCCTGTTCATCAAGAGGAAATGAAGGGCTGCAGAGACAGCTCAGTGGTTAAGAGCACTGGCTGCTCTCCAGAGGACCTGGTTCTATTTCCAGCACCATAAGGTGGCTCACAGCTGCCTGTAATTCCAGTCCTAGGGGATCTTATGCCCTCTTCTGGTCTCTGTGGCCACCAGACACACATGTAGTACACAGACATACCTGCTGGCAAAACATTCATACAGATAAAAATTAAAAAACAATCAGAGGAAGTGCAGGCTAGGGATATGGCTACTGCCCAAGCATAAGGACCTGAGTTCAGATCCCCAGCACCTACATAAAAGCCAGGTGCAGTGGTTGGCCCCTGTAGCCCTGGAACTGCGGAAGCTGAAACAGGCCGATACTTGGAGCTCACTGGCCAGCCTCTATAGCCAAATGAGTTCAGTGAGAGACTGAGTCAAAAAAATAAGGTAGAGCAATTGAGGAAAACATCTAGCATTGACCTTTGGCGTCCACATGTAAGATCACACATGCACACTGCACACCCATGTGCACGTGTGCACACATACAAACATGTATGTACATATGCTACATACCCAAATACATTTAGAAATGGAAGTGCATGACATTTAATTGAGATACAGAATGTATACAATTTCCTTCTCCTCACTCAAATATTTCACTCTTGGTTATTTAGAGTTGAAGCGAGAATGTTACACACAAGGACCACCATAATAAATGAACAGGACTTAACGAAGTTAATAAGCTTAGCAAATTCAATACCTCATGATAATCACTTTTCTGTTTTTAGTTTTAAAAATATAAATCGTGGAATAAAATGGTGCTCAGTTGGTAGAGTGCTTGCCTAGCATGGCAAAGCCTGGCTCCATCTCCTGCACACATTAGATGTGACAGCACACATCTGTAATCCCAGCAGGTGGGAGATGGCCTCAGGAGGATCAGGCATTAGAGGTTATCCTTAGCTACATAGTGAGCTCGAGGGCAGCCTGGACTACATGAAACCCTGTTCCAACAAATTCAGAGTTCCACCCAGAACTTCAGATCACACCATGGCTCAGTCCTCATCAGAGAAATTCTTGAAGTATACAGTAATTAACACACAGACCACAGCTGGACAGCGCAGAGTGAGAGACTGTGGAGTGCTCAGGCCCACGTGGGAATGCCTCCATCATACTCCTCCTCTCGAGGCTCAGGGGAAAGGGGGCAGAAAGACTAAGAGCCAGAGGTGGTGGATGGCTCCAGAAAGGCAGCGTTTTCTTGACATAGCAGGGCAGAAGGGAATATAAACTTACAGACTAGACAGCATGCACATGGCCTGCATAGCCTCAGGCCAGACAATATAGAGATGGGGAAGTGGGCACGAGCCCTACCCTTAGCCAAGAAGCTGCTGGGAGAGGGGAAATCAGTTTTCTTCAATGGAGTGACAGTGGGTATGTCAACCACACTCCAGGGCCCGCCCCATGCTTAGGAGTTGGTCAGCACAAATTAGGTCCCATTGTGTGTGTGTGTTTAAAGAGAAAGGAAGTCCATGAAGCTGGGATCACAGTCATCTGTAACCATAGTCTCAGAGGATCTGACACTCTCTTACGGCCTCTGAGGGCATTGCACACACACGGTGCACAGACAGACATGTAGGCAAAACACTCATATACACAAAAGAATAAAATAATAAAAAAAATCAAAAGTTACACACCTTGAATGTCTAACCAATGGACCAATCAAACAAAAAAAACCCCACCAAGGAAATGTATATAGTTTTTTGTTTTTGTTTTTTTAGATAGGATTTCTCTGTGTGGCCTGGGCTGTCCTGGAGCTCACTCTGTAGACCAGGCTGGCCTTGAACTCAGAGATCAGCTTGCCTCTGCCTCTGGAGTGCTCAGATTAAAGGTGAGTGCTACCAATCCCTGGCTTGTATATAATGTTTTATAATCTGTAATGATAGAACACTTTTCTTTTCCTTCTTTTTTTTTGGACAGGGTTTCTCTGTGTAGCCCTGGCTGTTCTAGAACTCACTCTGTAGACCTGGCTGACCTTAAACTCACAGAGATTTGCCTACCTCTGCCTCTGAGTTGGGATTAAAGGCATGTGCCAGATTTCTTTTCATTTTTTTTGTCTGCTGGGAATTGAACCTAGGGCCTTATATATGCTAGCCAAGTGAGCTATATTCCCAGCCCTCCATGTTTATGTTTATAAAGTTTTGTTTATTATGAAAATTTCACACATGCACAAAGTGTATCTTGATCATACCCTCACCTCACTCCCCACCTCCCGGCGTCCCGTCCTCTTGGACCCCTCATCACATCTTCCTTATTTTTTTATTTTAATCTTTTTAAAAATTTAGGTTGGATGGTGGTGGCACATGCCTTTAATCCCAGCACTTGGGAGGCAGAAGCAGGTGGATCTCTGTGAGTTCGAGGCCGGCCTGATCTACGAGTGAGTTCAGGACAGCCAGGACAACATAGAGAAACTCTGTCTTGAAAAACAAAAAAGAAAATTTTTTTTTTGTTATTTTTTTTTTAACCTTCAACTGGGGCTGAAGTTGAAGGTTATGTGAGGTCATCCACGGATGTGGAGAACCTTTTGGGCCCATACTCTTAAATAAAGATGACTCTCCCTCCCTGTGCAGGTATCAACTGCTAATAGATTCTTAGCTCTATGGCCTCAGAAGCTGCCTCCAATCTATTTGAAATTTAATTGGCTTGACTTTGTGCAAATCTTGCACAGATGCTGTGAGTGCATGTGTGCAACAGCCATGCCACATCCAGGGGAGGGTATTTCACAACACTCCCCCTACCCTCTGGCTCTTACCTTCTTTCTACTCTCTTCCTCAACCTTCCATGTTTTAAAATAATCATATCTGACAGCACAGTGTAGGAAAAATGTCACTGTGGACTTGACTTTCCTAAGGCAGGGCAACAGAACTTCATCTCACACTAAGCACGAAGATGCTTGGTCTTCACTGTCACGCTGCTGCTCACAGTGAACAGGGCATTGGTTTCAGCCTTATGTGTCATGTTTCCAAATGTTTCCCACAGATATTGATCCCAGAAATGGAATCCCAAAGTTAACACCAGGGGATAACCCATACATGTTCCCAGAGCAGAGTAAGGAGTTCTTCAAAGCAGGAGCAACTCTGCCGCCAGTCAACTTTTCACTGTGAGTGCGTGCTCATTCCAGATTTTATTCGCTGTAAAGGAATCGAGTCTCTTCTGCTGTATGTAAATACTTAACGTATCACTTATTTTAGTTATGTATCTTGGTGTGTGTGTATAAGCACCTGTGTGTGCAAGTGTGCACACTCATGCATGTGCATGTGGAGGCCAGAGGGGGCTCTGAGGATTTTCTTCTGCTGTTCTCCACCTTATGCTTTTTTACTGGATTTCTCTGGCTGAACCCAAAGCTTGACATTTTGCCAGGCCAGCTGGCCACTGAGCTCCTGGGATCTGCCTGCCTCTGTCCCCTACTGCTGAGGTTACAAGTACACACAGTTGTGCCTGGCTTTTTTATTTACTTATTTTTATTTATTTATTTTGGTTTTTCGAGACAGGGTTTCTCTGTAGCTTTGGAGCCTGTTCTGGAACTAACTTTTGTAGACCAGGCTGGTCTCGAACTCACAGAGATCCGCCTGCCCCTGCCTCCCGAGTGCTGGGATTAAAGGCGTGCACCACCACCGCCGGCTATGCCTGGTTTTTATGTGGGTTCTGGGACTTGAAACTCAGGTCCTATTGCTTTTATAGAAAGTTGCATACCTACTGACCCATTTCCCTAGTCCTTGTATAGAAATTATTTTTTTAAAGGGGTGGACAGCAATAAGATATGATGGAGTGACAAATTCCTTTGAAAGTTCATATTTAGTTCATTTGTGCCTATACACACTGTGGAATTGAAATCATAAAAGACACAAGAGGGGCTGGGGATAGAGCTTCTTGGTGGTGCAGACATAGGCAAGGCCTTAATTTCAACCTCAATACAACAAAAAAACCCACTATACTTTAAAGAAGCACGCGTGCACACACACACATATATACACATATGTATATATACATATATGTTATATATAATGCATCACTGGGAGGAAACAATTTGGGGGAAGGAAGAGGAACGGGGGGAGGGGGTAGGAGAGGGTGATGGAGGGTTGACTATGAGCCAACTCCATGATACGCATGTATAGAAGTCATGAATCCCATTATATTGTACTTTTAAAAGCTGATAGACAAACAAAGAAGTGGTTGTTTATTGGTCTGAGTTCTATTACCACATACTTGAAGGCTTCGGCTCTTTCATACCCAGTCTGACTGCTAGTGACTAGAATATGGGTTGATATTAAATGTGGAGGTGAACTTACGAAAATACGATCAAAGAGAAGAGTCATTCAACTAAGAGGAAAACAGCTGTCGTATTATATTGAAAATGGAGCCGGGCGGTGGTGGCTCATGCCTTTAATCCCAGCACTCGGGAGGCAGAGGCAGGTGGATCTCTGTGAGTTCGAGGCCAGCCTGGTCTACAGAGCTAGTTCCAGGACAGGCTCCAAAGCCACAGAGAAACCCTGTCTCGAAAAACAAACAAACAAACAAACAAAAAAGAAAATGGTGAGAGTCAATGATCTTGATGAAACACAACAAAAAATTAAACGCTATTCCCTGTACAGTTCTGAAGCCCACATTTGAGAGCTGACACCAGCAGGTAGGGAGTGACTTTGGAAAGGATGATGTGGTGCTCTCCATGTTTTAAGAGGTCATTGCAATCTTATGGTTGTTTTTACTGTTTTTTTTTTCAGGGTTCCTTATGAGAAAAAATTTGATACATTTATTCCACTGGAGCCACTTCCCCAAATCCCCAAGTGAGTTTTCTCACCAAGTTTTCTATGGTCTAATCTCTGAGAAAATGACACCCTTTTCTCCCATGGAGGAGCCTGCAGTCAGTCAAACCATGGGGACCGTTTGTGGCCCAGCAGCAGGGTCAGTGCAGTATATAAGGTGGGCAGTTGGAGAGACACACAGCGGTTAAGTGTCTGTGGCCTCTGGCAATGGAGGGGGACAAATTCTACATATAACACTAGCTAACTGACAGACTCCAAGGTGTGCTTGGGTATGCACAGGAGGGGCATTTACACGGAGCAAAAAGACTAATAACACCGTGTTCTCAAGAGCCTTATCACATTAGAGTGTTCTGGGAAAGACAAGCGCATGTTTAATGATTGCAGCTGGGGAACTTGGTTGGAACTTTGAAACCAAAGAGAAAGCCAATAGAACACCGTGTCTTGGAGGGAAGGACTATTCTTGTTTTTATGCTAAAATAAAAAAAAAGATATGTGTGCATGGAGGCACACATGCTGTGTGTTAGGACTTGGTTCTCCCCTACTCTGTGTGTCTCAAGGACTAAGCTCAGGTTTTCATACTTGGCAGCAGGAGTCGTTACTAACTGAGCCATCTCAGTGCTCCTAATTCCATGCTTATAGAATTAAATAGTTTTATATAAAAAATTACGTGTGTGGGTACTTTGCCTGCATCTATATCTGTATACCATGTGTATGACCCATACCCAGAGACACCGGAAGAGGGTTTTGGACTCCCCGGAACTGAATTTACAAATGGTTTCAAGCTACCATGTGGATGCTGGGAATCAAACCAGGGCCTTTTAACTGCTGCGGAAACATCTCTCCAGCCCGATTTCACACTTTCACTCTGGCCGTCTGAACCTCATGTATTTATTTACCTCGTCTCTTTATTTTTGAATACAGTCTCCTGTAAGTACGGTGAGGTGGGTGCGTGTTCCCGAATTTTGCAGACCGGGATTCAGTGGGAGTACCAAACCTCAGCGCTCGGGGGAATAAAAGCCTTTTATTTTAACATTGGCACCTCTCATGCCTTCATTATGCTTCATTATTCCCTATAACGTATAATTAGGCTTCTCATATCTGTACTTTCTTTTTTATAAACACTATTCTAGAATACTTAAAATACCAGCAACCATCTAATCTTCACATTCCACCCAACTTGTTTGAGTTTTTGTAAATATATTTGTATGTATAAATCATAAAATACCGAGTCTTTTTCTTATGCCATTTTTTTCATATTTATTGAGCTCTACATTTTTCTCTGCTCCCCTCCCTGCCTCTCCCCTACCTCGTCTGCCTCCCGAGTGCTGGGATTGTATTTTTCTTTTTCTTTTCCCATGATATTTATTGAGCGCTACATTTTCCTCTGCTCCCCTCCCTGCCTCTCCCCTACCTCCTTCAACCCTCCCCCAAGGTCCCCATCCTCCCAATTTATTCAGGAGATCTTGTCTTTTTATACTTTCTACTTCCCACGTAGATTAGATCTCTGTAAGTCTCTCTTAGTGTCCGTATTGTTGTCTAAATTCTCTGGGATTGTGGTTTGTAAGCTGGTTTTCTTTGCCTTATGTTTAAAAACCACCTATGAGTGAGTACATGTGATAATTGTCTTTCTGTGTCTGGGTTACCTCACTCAAAATAATGCTTTCTAGTTCCATCCATTTTCCTGCAAAATTAAAGCTGTTGTTATTTTTTTCTGCTATGTAGTACTCCATTGTATAAATGTACCACATTTTTTTTATCCATTCTTTGATCGAGGGGCATTTAGGTTGTTTCCAGTTTCTGGCTACGACAAATAAAGCTGCTATGAACATAGTTGAGCACATGTCCTTGTGGCACGATTGAGCATCTTTTGGATATATACCCAAAAGTGGTATTACTGGGTCTTGAGGAAGGTTGTTTCCTAATTTTCTGAGAAATCGCCACACTGACATCCATAGGGGTTGTACCAGCTTGCATTCCCACCAGCAATGCAGAAGTGTTCCCTTT
>PVIU01022243.1:0-29668 GCA_004026605.1 Ondatra zibethicus | reverse complement strand
AAAGGAACTTAATCTGGGTAATTAGATTAGATTTCCCTCAAAGAATTTTATTGGATAATTCTTCATGCCGAAGGTTTTCAGTATTTTAGATTATTTCCATTGTAGGTTCAGGTATGTTGTGGCGACTGAGTATTGCACTTTTTACAGGTCTGAGAGAGTTCAAGGACATGGAATGTTCAGTTCTAAGAGTGCCAAACCTAGACAGTTGGGTTAACACTAGCATGGTGTGTGATGTGTGTGCATGCACAAACCCATAATCCCATGTATGCGTATGTGTCATCATGCATGAACTGGGAAGAATCTGTTTCCTTATATGGAACATAGTAGGTAGGAATACTAAGCCTACTACCTATATCCAGGCCTCTGATTCATTAGCAGTACTTGAAGTTGGTTTGTAAGAGCACATATACCTTGTAAACCACTTGGGAGAGCATCTTTACAGCTTTGTGCGCATGTCTGCTGGTGGGGGTTGAGTTTGATCTGCACTCACAATGGATGAGCGTAATATGCAGAGCATGCTGCATAAAGCCACAAGCCCTCCCCATCATTTTCTATAAATTCCAATTGAATGTAATTTCTATGGGAGCTTTGTGCCTGACGCTAAACAGTTTAGCTCTCTTTGTGCCACACTAATCTACTGTACTTGATTGCAAATGGGCTGCCATTAGCCTTGTTGTTAGAGCTGGGGAATCTGTGTAATTGCTGAGTAACTTTTTTTAAACTTTTGAATGGCGTGCATGCATGTGTGGCTGTTCAGTGCCCATCTATCTATAGGCTGTCTAATGGGTTCCAATGGGAGCGTGCACAGCACACCTCGTGCCTGGCAACCCGCAAACTCATCAGTGCTTCGGGCATGAGTGGCATTTTAAAGGACCTTTACCATGAGTGGAATTAGCATGCACTGTCCCTCCGGAGCCTGTTAGCTTTTTCGCTTCTGACCCCCATGGTGAAAAATAAATGCATGTAATTTAGTTGAGAAAAAATGTCTTTAGGGCATTTTTTGCTACTCTTGGATTTGCTCTATAGGACACTTTAAAACAATCAAGTCCCCAAACAAAAGTGGCCAAAACTATTATAGGTCACTACCATCCACGAGGATAGGAATTGATATCAGTGCTGTCTGCTGTCCTCTTCCAGCACACTTGACCCTTGGCTCCCTGTCACTCAGCTTCCATGGTCTTGATCCTTTGCTGATGTCCTCCTATATGGTCAAGAATCTGCAGCTGGTTTTAACCGGTGAGTGATGAATATATTTTGTCAAGATCGAACAATGCAAGAAGATGCTTAATTTCAAAATCAAGTCATGTCCAAGAACGACAGGCATATGGACAGCGCCTTCGTGAGACTGGGTGGTTATGCTACTTATTTCGCATGTTGTCATGTATTTTGCTGTGTGTTAACTGTTTTTTCAACTCCTATTTAGCTCTTAGAATAATTGAACTCATCAGTGTATGAGGACGCATGCCTTAAATACCAGCAATCGGGAGGCGGAGACAGGTGGATTTGTATGAGACTGAGGCCAGTCTGGTCTACATAGTGAGTTTCAGGTTAGTCAAGGCTACCTTGCTATACCTTGCCTCAAAACTGCTACTACTAATATTGCTTCTTCTTCTTCTTCTTCTTCTTCTTCTTCTTCTTCTTCTTCTTCTTCTTCTTCTTCTTCTTCTTCTTCTTTTTAATGTTTATTTAATGTTATTATAGAAAAATGTATAATATATTAATAATCATTAATTTATTTTTAGAATCTTTACCAGAAAGATTCACAAACGGTTTGCCACTGGCTTTACTCCCAGTCTTTTAGAGAACCAAGGTCATCCCATGGATTGCAGACTTCAGGAAGAAGTGTTCTGGGTCTCACCTTCCATTCTCTTGTTACTACCTCATTGAATGCTGAAATCACAGAGCAGAGGGGAAATATCAGATTGCAGATGTTTTGGAATTTCTTCCTTACCCTGGGACAAATCCTGTTCTGAATATATTTACATTACAAGTTTCTATGACATTAAGGGAGAAAATATAAGTTACCACCAAGCTGTGACTGTATAGAATCCTTGTTATCTCAGAATTCATTAGCACAGTCACCAGAATTGGGCATATACATGTCTCTGAGAATTTGCACAAATTATCCTGAAATGGTCTTCCCTGGATTACTATTTTATTTTTATGTATTTTATCAATAATTTTACTACTTCCCCCCCAAACCCCTTTGCCTCATCTGGCCTTTAATGGAAGGAAACAGAGCTAAGATTACAATGCCTCCAGATTTATATCCAAATACAATCTAGTTGCATTTGGAGCCCTAGAGAGTCAGTCAAGGCTATTATTGGCTGCCAGGATTTTTAGAAAATACATAAATCTCCTTTTGTGCCATAAATACATTTCTGCATTCATAGGAGAGAAAGAGAGAGCTCATTACACCACATCCTGAGAGAGAGAGAGAGAGAGAGAGAGAGAGAGAGAGAGAGAGAGAGAGAGAAGCACATCTCATTCCAAGTGACAGGTGACATGTTCTCTAGAGACATGTAAAAAGATTGCAAGCTAATTTAATTCCTATCTAATTTTTAGGCCATAGCTGGAATAATTGTAGCTATACAAATGCCTCTTGGTAGCCTAGAATACAGGGGTTTTGAGGGAGGTTACGTCTAAAACCTGGGGAGACTTTGTGACCACGCCT
This sequence comes from Ondatra zibethicus, assembly GCA_004026605.1. NCBI lineage: Eukaryota > Metazoa > Chordata > Mammalia > Rodentia > Cricetidae > Ondatra > Ondatra zibethicus. Next base: position 26,994 of record PVIU01022243.1, on the reverse strand, counting down.
TGGTGGCAGAGGCAGTTGGCAGCATGCCCTTGTTTGTGTGGCTTACTGGTTTGTGGATGGAAGTTTTCTTAGAGGTAAATGAGAGCTGGGTCTGTCAAACTGAACCTATGCAGCCTGGGAGTTCTCAACCACTGTGTGTATACAAGAACCGTCTGGGGAGATCCGAAAATTACGGAGCCACTTGGGCCTCACTACCGCAGACTAAGACTTACGTGGTCTATGTGGGGTCCTGCCCTGGCATTTGTTTAGTGCTCCCCTCACAATTCTGATGAGTATCAAGATCAAGAGCCGATAACCAGTGAGAGTGAAGCTCTCAAGTTTACTGTGCGCTCAAATCATATGGAGAAAACATGACAACATTTGGGAAGTACTGACTCGGTGCATAAGGCCTGGGGACTGAGTGCTGTTGCTGCGGGTCCATGTCCAGCCTTTGAGAGCCTCTGATGTGGCTGGTTAGAGTTTGAAGGCAGCTATTCTGATGAGCATTGGGGCTGAATTACAAATCACCCCACAGATTCTTTGCTTTCCACCTTAAGTTATGCCAACCTATGCTATTAGCAATAACTCTAAGCAAATAATTAGTCATCATCCTAAAAACGGACCTTCTGGAACATGCCTTCCCACTCTCAATAGCAAAACAAAGACTCCACCTCCCAAACGTCTCTATTTGGTTATGAATGACGATGACAAAACGTGTATCCATAAAGATCTGACAAAGAAACCCACTGAGATGCCACACTCAGAGTCTTGCTGACTTCACCACAACTGAAGAGAAGAGCATTATCAGAGACAGGGTTCAATTCCTTTGCATCCTGCCCAAATCTTCAGCATCCAGGAGTTGGTAGCTGGAAGAAATCTGTCTAGAATATAGTCTTCTGTGTCTGTCTTTTTCTTCCTTCTGGGTGTTTGCTTCTCTGCCCTTCCTTGTTTGGATCCATGCATTGGAGTCATGACAGTCAGGGGAGCTATTTCATATCTTAGGGCCTCTTAATATCCGTTTAAAGTCCCTTTAAGATCAGAATCATAGCCCTGATCAGTGTGGTAATGCTTTCAGAACTGAAATCTAGGGGCTATGACTCAGGGCTACACCTACTGTAAGGAATTAAACAGGAGAGGGAGAAGCTTGCATTGCAAATCATTTATGGGGTAACTGGGAACAGATTTCCAATTTAAAATACATTGATTATCTTTGAGTTTCTTGATCTACTTTGCATTAGGGGTCACAACATTCATAGCAGGGAGAGTATGATCTTAGATATAGAAATTATGCTTATTGTGCTCATCTGAAGTTCTCCCACATCTATTCAAGGAACAGGAAGATGGGCTTGGAATATCTGAGCAGATTCAGTTGGGGTTGGATGACTCACAGCTGAAATCAAAGCGATCATTAGTCATCAATTAATAGCAGAAGATGGTCAGGAAATGTGAGGAGGATTTCCAGAGCAGCTCCTCGTCATCACTGTGCATTCACTCCACTTGGGGGCCTTGTGAAAATACAAAGTCTCCATCTCTCTGGTCATGTGGATGCTAAGCTGGTGGCCTATGTTTTGAGAACTTGAGAGCTATAATTCACCCTATAAGGCGAGAGATCTGTGTGGTCAAGATGCTGAGATTAACTTGAATCTGAATCTCTTTTTGGGTTATTCTAATGGGTACTTAGATTCCTATAATTTTTCAGTCATGTGTATTTCACCTCACTGATTGTATCCCAAAGGTGCTATTTTTTGGAGGGTGTACCATGCCATTGATGTCCATACCACTAGGTCTGCGGGTGACCGTGGGCAGTAAGTACAGTTAGAGCTGGAACACGAGGAATGGACTCTGTGGACTCCTCCATCCTCATTTGCATGTGAGATACTTCACCTTGTCCACCAGAGCCAGAGGTGGCTAGAGGAGGAATGCTGGTTAGTGGTCAGTTCTCTAGAATTCAGCAGGGTCTAGACTTAAAACAACCATACTTCATTTAGTAAATCCATTTTATTTCACTAAGTGGTTTAATGTTTTTAAATACTAAGAACATCATAAATATAGTATCCTCTTGATTTAGGTCCCACAATATTTATAGGCAAAACAATATCTGGATGGTACAACTTGTGTGTGTGTGTGTACACAGTTTACATATATTAACTATTATTTTTTCAACTCAAGAAAAACATATAAATCCAGAAAAACATATAAGTCCAGTTAGTATTTTCTGACCTGAACACACACATCATCTATTGGGTTGAAAATAAGTTCCAAGTTTTATTTCTGTTCAGAATCATCATTATAACAAGTACTTAAGTCTCTTTTCCAAGTCACTGTCCCAAGATGACAGGCCCCCTTTGAACCTCATTCTTCATTAACTTTATTAGGAAATTTGATTTATGTGTAGGCACAACACAAATTCATTAAAACAACTTCAAAGGATAAAACAAATCCTGATTCTCTTTACTTTCCAGGGAAGACACATGAGCATGTGTGTGCCAAGGGGTGGGGGAGACAGAGAGAGAGGGAGACAGAAACCAAGAGAGACACAGAGAGACAAAGAGACAGAGAGACAAAGAGACAGAGACGGATCAGAGAGACGGAGAGAGGGGTGACACACACACACACACACACACACACACAGAGAGAGAGAGAGAGAGAGAGAGAGAATCCTTATTCATGTATTAGGAAATAGAACAGTATCAAAGGACTCCTGTGGTCTGTTGTTACCTGTGTTTGCAAATCTAAGCACGTTTGCATAATAAATAAGAGGGTGCTAACAAACTTATTAATAGGGCAGAGGACCGCTGGAAAACATCAGTGGACCATGTTGAGATAAACACCCCTAACCCTTAGGGATATACCTTATTCTTCTTTGGTACACACATGTAGTTATGACTACTCTGCACATAGTTATTTGCTAGCTTGAAAGTTAAGCTAGAAGCACAAGATAATCACAATAGCATTATCCCATCTGGGTTCTTGTAAATGTGGCAGGATTTTTGTTTTATTAAGAGTTTAGAGAGTCAGTTAAAGCAGCAACATATTGGTGCCACGTGGCACATACCACCCTTGCTTGTGAACTTAGCCTCATAAGGAATTTGTAGAGATTGTATCACTTACCTCAGCAGGGCTCTGGAAGCTGGTATTGTGTGTTCACTCAGGAAATAGGCTCAGAGAGTACATTCTGGCAGGAAACCTCCAGGGATCATACCCCAGATCAAGTACTTCTGATTGAGTATATGCACATAAAGTACCTTAGGCAGTGTCCCAGTTAGTTTCAACCATTAATTGTAAACAACCTAGAGTCACCTTAAAAGAGGGAATCTCAACTGAAGAATTGCTTCCATCAGATTGGCTTGTGAGAGTGTCTCTGGTTTATTGTCCTGATTGCCAATTGATGGAGGAGGGCCCAACCCACTGTGGGTGGGATCATTAGTAGATAGGTTGTTCTGGGTTCTATAATAAAGGTAGCTGAACAGAAACATCAAACAGCATTTCTCCAAGATTTCTGCTTCAGTTCCTGTCCAAGTGTAAGCCAAATAGACCCTTCTCCCCTGAATTGCCTTTGGTCATGGTGTTTATCACTGCAGCAGATCAAACTAGAATAGGCAGGGATTCCTTGAGAAGAGTAGGTTAGAGCACTTGAAAGAGAACACCTTCAGGAAGAGCATTTTTAGGGAGTACCTTCGGGTGGAATGTCTTAGAGGGCCGAGGGGAGAGTACCTTAGGTAGAGTACTCTAGGCAAAGTATTTTCAGGTAGATAGCTCACATTATGTATATCAGGAGGAGGAGGACCTTCAGGCAGGTAGATAGCTCACATTATGTATATCAGGAGGAGGAGGACCTTCAGGCAGGTAGATAGCTCACATTATGTATATCAGGAGGAGGACCTTCAGGCAGAGGACCTCTCAAGGCTCCGCCTCCCTTTCCCCAGTCTAAGAAGGGGAGCTCCCTGATGCCAGCAACTACTTCCTACTTTCATATCCTGAAGACTGTATTAGGCTCAATAAATACTCCCAGAATTGAGTTGAATTGAGAGGAGAATTTGTCTCTACTTTTCTGCTCTGGGCTTGCTGACAGAACTAATGCTTCTAAATTCCTCTGAGATCATTCTTTCTAAAGGCAGTTCCCAGGAGGGAATCAATGACTCCAGGCCCTGTGGGGAATTGATGATTTCCAATGGGTTTCTAGGACCGAGAGCTATCCTGTCTCATTGACATTCTGTTGTATATTAGGCAACACTATGCGTGAGAGAGACCTTGTCAAAAGCAAATAAATCCTAAATGGAAGATAAGCAGATTAAAAAAGAAAACTCTCTTACAATGGCTACACAATGGGTTATAATTGCTTCGACTATGAAATACCTACTGCCCCTCCCCTGCCTCTAAATATAGCAGCTTGGCTTTCCTAGTTTGTGCTCCCACTGCTACAGGCTGTGTTACCTAGCGTTGCAAATTTTGCAATTCCTTGACAATATATAAAAATGAATAAATAATTAGCTGGTGCTTATCAGAGTGGATTTTGTGAGTCAAAATATCAGAAGCTGTCCAGCTTAGTGTCAAGGCTTAGAGAAGCCATTATTTACTTTCTAATTGCAAGTGTTCATTAATCAGAAGGGGTGTTAGTCATAAATAATGAGTGTCGCTGTGCCAAATGCGTACCCGTGATGATTGGCCCTGAATATCAGCGAGTCTCAGGTCTCTGCTAGTTTATTCATGTTATATAGTTTTGATGGTTACTCAGACAGGACTAGTTAGCAGTTTGATTATAAGTCTTTAATTGACATATTTAAGTTTAATATCTGGGAATATACACAGGACATTATTAATCTAAAATGGCTGTTATGAACATGCTATCACTCTGGATAGTTTTGATCTCTCCCCCCTCCCATCTTCCTTACACAGTTTGAGACATGAAAAATTCAGGCCAAAACAGTTTAGGACAAATTCCAATATATTAAAATAAAATCTGGCTTCAGAACTCCATTTTTTCCTCTATATTTTAGCTGTGCAATTTTGTTTAGCCTAATCTTTAGCTTTCCAATCTCACAAGGAGCAGAATAACAAGATGAAGTTTAGACAATTACTTAGAGATGACAGCAATAAAATATATAGAATGAGGAAGTATTTTGCAAACTTTGGTACAGTGATAAAGAAAATGTCAGGTTATTGTTGTAAATGACATCAGTCAGCCAAATGCAGCTTCAAAAGACTTTGATATTACTGAAGACAGGCTCCAAGTATATAGAAACTCCTAGTTTGGGTCACGAATTCATGTGATCTGGCTTATTCAGGGGTTTGAACACCCAGCCAACTCCTGTCACTAATTGGTTGATGTCACTGTGCTATGAAGTATCACACTTTCATAACATTTCTGGCAGGGTGGTTTCCCTGAATCTGATCAGAATCATTTAGAGAATATACACACAAAAATGTAAATTGCTTCCAGTGTTTTTTTAAACCCTCACATTTATTCAAACCTTTGAAGTGACGATTTCTAATAAAAGATGCTTCCCTTGGGAAAGCGTGAAGTTTGAAAGTTTAGTTTTGTTTGAATTATTTGTATGTGGAGATCCCTATGGGCAAAAAAGAAAATAGCTATTTTCTTGCTTATTATTAGAAGAGAAGAGAGTGTATTTTCCACAAATCAAAAATAACCGATTATACAGAACACTTTTATCGAGGTTTGACCAACTCTGAGGCTTAGCAGCCTCTTTAAGCTTCTAGACAAGAAGGGGCCACACATCCTTGATATTATAAAATCCTGGAGGGTGCAGGTTCATTATAAGTATCTCTATGCTTGCTTCATAATATTAAATTGGCACTAACTATAGTAATGATGATAGCCATTAAGTGGCATTGTTAGGAAGAAGGCTGCAAAGTCACTGTGTGTGTGTCACTGGATGAGGAACTGGGCTCAGAATTCTTTGCTGAATTTATTTAAACATTAAGGTAAAAATTAAATGGAAGAGAGGTTACAGAGTTTGCTTAGCTTAAATTGTCAGTGGATGAAGGGTGAATTCATTAGTTAACTACTTGATTAGAAAATTCTGTGGAGAATCAAGCTCACTGAAGAACAAAGCTGGATGTGTGACTATTTTGAATTTACAACCTCAATAAATATCTGTTGACTGAATTAATTAGTGAATAAATGCTCTCCGTTGTCCATAGCTCATGGTTTTGTCTCTGTACTCTTGCTACCTTTGAAATAGCTAGTTAATAATCGAATCAAGGACACCACACCAAAAAAGTCAAAAGTATCCTGTTGGTTCCATGGATGTGTATGCCTCCCAATGGAACCTCACGGGTGACTTCCTTGTGACAGGGCTCTTGGTAAGCTGCTGGAATACATGAGCATATATCTTACCCGTTTACATTCTCCTGTGGAGGTGACACTGGGAGACACGGACAGAATCTAATTGATAGAAACAAGGTCATAGGGCAATCGTGGAAATGAAACTCCAGCTGCAGGGAACAAGGTGAAGGACAGGGCAGGTGAGGACGGACGTTATGGATGTTAAGGAGGCGCAGGGAAATGGCCCCAATGGAAGCTGCATGAGAAAATAATTACCCGGAACTTGAAAACAGATGCAGACCTCTTCAGAGAGGTCAGTGTCGGCTGAGGCCGCTCCTGTGAACTCTGAGCCATTGTTACACACTAGAAGTCTGTCTCTAGCTCACCGTGCAGTAGATGTGAAGGTGTACAATTGGCAAATAGCTGGTGGGTTACTGTCTGGTCCCTGGGGAAGGGGAGCTGGTATGTTCTTCTGCTTAGGTTTAAATCACACTGACAATGGACTGTGCTTTGGGAAGCCACAGGCCGTTTACGGGGTGCCTAAAGTCATGGGCTAGGCATAACTGGACTGGGAGTGGTTTTAGTTGGGTCGTTGTATCCCTCATTTTGGAGGTCTCAGTAATTCATCCCTTTCCCCTGGCACTGGCGTCCTTTACGTGACTCAGACGGTCATGCAGAAAGCTGCCACACGCAGGGCTCATCGTTCTTTTGTCCCTTAGAGACCAGATCTTCAATTGTTCTGGATTTTTAAGAGCAGAACACTCTCTGCGGATCAACAGAGTGACCTTTGGCTAAGTCAGAGTTAGTGCCTTAGTTTGCCCCAAGCAGCTTTACTGACTTTAATTTTTAACTTAAAAAGCAATTTTTATATTATCATTTGTAGTGATATTTCATTTGTATTTTAATAAATAAGGTTTGTCTGAAGGTCAGAGAGTAAAACAGCCACACTGATCAGCCTTACAGACCAGGCAGTGGTGACACCCACCCTTACTCCTAGTAGCCACACTAGTTAGCCATAGAGGCCAGGTGGTAGTGGTGTACGCCTTTAATCTCAGTACTAGAGAGGAATATAAAATGGAATGAGACTGTGTCTGAGACCTGCCTCCTCCGGTCTTAATTTCCTCTCTAGTGTTGGGATTAAAGGCGCGCACCACCACTGCCCGGCCTTATTCTGAGGATTCGTGGAGGCAGGATTGCCATTTGGGACTGAGGTAGAAGTAAGAGCCAGTGGCTGGCTGCTTTGCCTTTCTGATCTTCAAGTTGAACCCCAATATCTGTCTCTGGGTCTTCATTATTCATGCTACAATTATTGAATGAAACCAAAAAAAAAAAAAAAACAATAACCAACCTTCCAAACGGGGCTGCCACAGCTATTACGACAGTGCTTCAGGCAGAAGATGCCGAACCCTGGTGACTATTTACCCTTTGAAGTTTCTGTGCTTAAAAGGTACGTTTCCTTTCACTGTTAATAATTAAAGCAAATTCCAAATGCATAATAGGGCTCTTCAAACAAGCATACCCAGAGAGGGTTTTGAAAAACTTTTCTTGATGACATCGTTTCTTTCCTTTCCCTTCTCAGTATTCTGTGGCGCAGTCTAATCTTTATATTACAAAACAGGGCTTTTTAAGATTCAGGACTTGCCAACAGTTGGGTAAGATGTAATAAAGCCCCTTGTTGTAAGAGCACCCCGCTGACACGGACAGGGATCTGAAAGGAGTGGTGAGAATTAAAGTCTCATGGCTAAAGGTTTTATATGCTTCTCTGGAAGTCGAATACAGTACCAGGGACCCATTGTTGCTTGCAATTGTCTCCGAAAGACAAAGTTCTAAGGTTTATTGTCTAGGGGCAAGAGGGAAAAGATAAAAACACCGAACATGATTTCAGCTATGCAAATTAAACATCTGATCTCCTTGTCATCGCTGTTACTATCTGTTGATAAAATAGCCTTTGAAACAGAAAAAGAGAATGAGATGAAAGAAAACCATAAAGCGCAAGCCCTGGATTTTCTACCTCAAAAGATAAATTTAAGGGCGCCATCTTGGGAGTGTGTAGCTACCAGGTGACTCTGCCATGCTGCTAGATTTGAACGGCAAGGTTTTTGCTCTGTGGCCCTGCTCTTTGCTGTCCTCTGGTGCTGAGGTGAGGTGATGGAAGAGAAAACCTTCGTATGAGAAGGAACTGACCACATGAAGTTTGGCTCAGTCATCTTTTCTTCCAAATGGAGTCTTCTTGCTGATACTGTCTCCACGGCATTCTCCTATCCTATCCTACCAGATTCCTTTATCATCAAGCACCCATCATGTGAATCCTTTGCATTCCCTTTAGATTTCCATTTTCAGCCATTTATAAGGTGCCATGAGATTTTCCAGGGTGAAGCACCCGCCCCATCCCACCTCTGTGTTTGTTATCCCTCCTGTCCCCATCCTCAGAGACTCGTAAGGACTTACTAAACCTGCGACCACTTCCTTCCTCATTTTGAGTTTCTCCTTTTGTAGTTGGCCCTGAACACCCTACCACCCTCGGTTTCCTTTTGCTTTGTAAACCAGCTCCGTACTTATGGGAGCATCATGGTTCTTAGAACTTTTATGTCTTGTTTCTTTCCTTCTTGCTGTTAGAAAGTGCTCTCAACTTAGCGGAGAGACATTTATGCTGACTCATGGTTCTAGATTCTAGTCCTCCAGGGTTGGAAGTCACAAGGCAAGAGTTTCAGAGGCCTGGTCATATTGCTTCTTCAAAAAAAAAATAAAAGCAGAGTGAGACCAACGTTTGCACTCTTTACCCTAAATTGCCTCTTAAAACTATCACTTTTTAATGAAAATTTTAGATTAGGATACAAAGTGATAGGTTTCATCATGAGATCTTCACATATCACTACACATATATCATGACATCTTTTCCTCTCTCTTTTTTCATAACTATTTACCCTTTTGATGCTGGAGATTGAGCTGTGAGCCTTGGGTCTGCACATGACATACCATTCTTGGTCCTGTGTTGGTCCCTAAGAAATGGTCACCATGCTTCTGATGGACACATCGCTCAGGATACCTCAGTAAGAAGTATTGCCCAGCCTTGGGTAGAGCATTGTGTGTCATTTAGACCTCATAGGCCATATTCTAAACCTATTTCCGTGCACTGCTTTATATACAAACAACTGCTAAAAATGTAAGAACTATTCTTAATTCATGGCCCATTCAAAACCAGGTCACAGCTTGCCACGTCCTGAAAGGGTAATTCTAAACTCATGACAGCACAAGAGGCTGGTATAGTCCACCTCTGAGCTCCAACTTCTTTTACTGTGAGAGGCTGGTGAGTGAAGTGTCTAGGCGTTGGGAAGACCCACTGTTGCTTTTGCCTAATGAGTTTGAATGAATTAGACAGACTCTCTGGACCTCAGTGTTATCTGCAAGACAGAGCTGACAGTAGAGACCTAGGGGAGCTATAGGAATGAGCGTGGTTGTCCCTTGTTGCATCCTCTGAGCCATGCCTGGTAGGTGAGTATTTAATCAAAACTATGGATTAGGGTCCTATTAAAACACTCTTCCTCTGTTGGTTTGTTTCCCCAACAGCTCTGTCCACGATTTTCTTTTTTTTTTTTTTTTTACTTCCCTCTGCTTTCCAGATTCTAGAACCAGAAGAGAGTAATCCCCCCACTCACCTGACTAGTTGGATGATGAAGTAGAATGATGTGCATAAGCAGGCTATCCTCTCTACCTGACAGCCTCTCAGAGGAGGGTCTTCACCTGGAGATAGCATTTGGGCAGAACCTTTATAACCATGAGACATTTCTGCAGCAAGTAAGAATTCAAAAGGCAAGTGCCTGCAGTAGATTCTCCGGGCACATATGTGCCAGAGAATAGGGTATTAAGCGCTTACACTCGGGTTGGGGGCAGAGGATTCATACACAGATTCAAAAAGTGGGCCTCCTTCCAGTTTAGTTTTCCCTGAGGTTCATAAGGCTGAGGACTAGGGCCAAGTGGTGCTGCTTCTAAAGGAACATTGAGCACCTGTGCAGAACCTGCTAAGAGGGGGTTCGACAGTGGTGGGGAACACTTCCATCTACGGAGCAATCCTGGGTGGAGAGATAGGAGGGGCTTTCTGAGCACTCAACATTTCTTTCTGCTTGCAAGGCCGACCAGAAAAGCTTTCTCAGGGGCCCTTTGAGAACCTGTCAGGAGCCCTCCAGACATCTAGAGCATGGGAAGCAAGGTTTAGTGTTTCATTTCTGCCTGAGGAAGAGTAAAGTACAGAGAGGCTCTTGGGAGTGACCTCCCTCCTCCTAACACAAAGAAGTGTTCTTGGAGCCCAAATGTGGGCTCTATGGGAGGCAGCCTAGGAATGCTGAATGGAGAATTGTTTGGATTTCTGGAGACCTGGGAGGCCACGAGAGCACAGCTGTTGCTACTACCAAGAGAGATGCAGTTAGCAAGCTCAGCAGGAACTTTAAAAACTAGAACCTGACAAACTGAACCAGTGAAGAGCCCGCCCAGCCATTTTGCACTTGTTACCTGGAGGTTGTCTGTGGGGCTGCAACTGGATTTCCTGGAAAAACCGTGTTTCCCTTCTCAGCCTGGACAGGCACAGGATGCTGGAGAGGAGAGCAGGTGGGAGAGTAGGAAGGAGCTTCCCATGCCCTTCCTTTCCTTCCGGCTTCTAACCTAGAGGACTCACACTTGGGTCTAAGGGACGTCTTTAAGTTGGATGAAGTAAAGGTTTTAATTACAACGGACTGGATATTTTAACAATTGAATCAAGGCTACTCTGAAACTTCCTTGAAATTTTAGCCCAGGTATAAAGAAGATCAATCCAGGGAGAATTTGTAAGGATAGTGGCTGAGTGAACTTTTCAGCTCCTTTGGTTGCAGTTTACCAAATTCAGTTTATTTAATAAAAATATTTATACTTGTAAGAGGATTGATAAAATGGAAATACTATCACCACGAACAAAATCAGTCAATCCTTGATGTGGCATGGTGTGTGTATGTGCTAGATTGAGTATTGAGAGAGAGAGAGATTAGTTCGAGAATCATAGATGCTCTGTGATTCTTAGACCTTCCAAACTATCCAACCATTCTGAGACTGAGTCCCTTTACCTGGTAATGGGCACAGTTCTAGCAGAGTCTTGAAATAGTTGATGCTAACGTTTGAAGAGCATTCACTAATGATCAGGAAGCACAATAAAGACTCAGCAGACATAAGTAAGGTTGCTTCCCAGTCACTTCCACGCATGCCAATACCTTCAGTCTCGCTGCACTTTCTCCCTTTCCTACACCTCTGCCAACATCCACAGTGGAGGGAGCAGAAGAAACCTTGTCTACCTCTTCATTGCCTAAAAGTTTTGAACATTCAGTGTTCAAGGAAAATATGTCCCACGATTGACACAAAGGAGGAACGAGCGTGGGTTCTGCTCTCTAGAGCTTATTAACTAAGCTAAAAACAAAACAAAACAGTAGCAACAGAACAACTGTAATAGAGTCTAGTGAAAATACCGGCAAAGTCCTGACCCAAAGGAGGGCTCTTCCATCCAGTCCCAGTTAGTGTGAATTGGAGAATTCAAGACTCCTACAGTGACCAGTGACTGTCACAGGGATATCTCTCTTTGTTCAATGCCTTATCCGCTCACTCATTCGTTTTGCAAATATTTGAGTGCCTAGCCTGCCTTTGTAGTCTGTTTGCCACGTGTTATAACTGAACGAGCCACAGACTCATTGCTTCTTGGGGTTTCAGCACCTCTTGCTCAAGGATGTAGTTAAGAGACTCAGATTGGGAAAATACTGCTCAGTAAGGTAGGACATACGTTCATGGTGAATTTCAGGCTTCTCGGACATACTTGTGTCATCAAGGAAAAGGCTGGGAGGGATCAAAGGCTGAATCAGCCACAGGTGACTGATTATGTGACCAGCAGCCTGTACTGGTCTGCAAGTTGTCCGCCCTAGGTTCAAGGTCATACCAGCATTAAAACCTAAACCTAAATGACATTACAGGGAATCAATCAAACGGGTGCACAGCTATGACCTGAGCAAATTGTCTGACAATTTTTTTTCAGGGAAAATGTCCCCCTTCCCTTCTTGCTTTTGTTTCCTCTGAGAGATATTTGGTGCACTCTCTAAAAGCGCTGACGGATGACCAGCCAGGCGGCAGGGCTGGGTGTCTGGGCTGTCAATATGCAAGCCATCTGTCTGTCAAGCTGTCAGCCCTGGTGAAGGTACTGCAGGAGTGTGTCTGGACTGGATCGAAGGCCTAATGTGCACAGCGGCCTGTCTGGAGTTGGTGGGCAGTAGGAATAATTGCCCTCGGCAATCAGGGGAGCAGATGACCTTGATGACTTCAGCTTCCCTTCCAGTCCAGTCAAACGGCCCCACTGCCTTCCTCTGCTTAACTCCACCCCTCCACCCTGGAGCGCTCTGGCTCAAGTCAGTTGAGTTTCCTCCACTCTACACCTACAGCCACCTTGCTGCTTGTCCTTTGGTTTAAACAATGTTTTGTTCTGGAAAAAGAACGTAGCTTTCAGGTCAAGGTTTCAGGTCAGTTCAAGGTTTCAGACATTTTAATGAGCCCAGGCCATTGACCCTTAGGCACAGGACAAATCTTTCTTTGACCTGCTGAGGTAGCTAGATAGACAAAAACAAAAAAAATTCTCTGCTTTTTTTTTTTTATTTTTAATGTGTTTCAGGGAAATGTGTATTTATTGACTAGTCTTTGAGAATAGAGTGTCTGGCAATTTTTTTTGTTGTTGTTGAAAAGATGCATTATCCTTCATAGAGTGGCATCTGCACTGGGAAACAAAGAAGCAAGAACTTTGTTTGTTATTAAGTAAGAGGGCTATGGGCTGGTTATCAAATGCTCGCTTGCTAAGTTCTGAATCTTAGACACTTCCCTTAGGCAGAGGCTGGGTGCCACAAGCTCTTTGGCTTCTGGGCCAGAGGCTTGGAATCTTCCTTCTTCTCTTTTCCTAATGTGGATATAGATTTGGAGCTTGTGGGAAAGGGACTGATATCATGATAAACAGGAAAAGGATGGATTGAATTCTAAGTTTCTCCCCATACTGAAACTTGTTACTTGCCCAAGATGTACCTTCTTACTACCAGCCCTTGCTTTAAATGTTACCTGTTTGAAGATGCAGTCTGTGAACAGTACTGCCCTACTTTGCTACTTAAAAAAAAAATCTAATCACTCATATGGTGTGGGAAGTCCTTCTGTCTAGGTGTTACTTTTATTGATTAAAGAATAAAGAAGCTGTTTTGGCCTGTGATAGGGCAGAGCAGAGCTAGGTGGGGGGGTGGAGGGGGCGATTAAATGAAGGCAGAGTCAGAGGAAGCCACTTAGCCACCACCTGGGACAGACATGCCGGAACCTTGCTGGTAAGCCACAGACATGTGGTGAAACACATATTAATATAAATGGGTTAATTTAAGATATAAGAGTAAACCAGAAATACGCTTAAGCTATTGGCCAAACAGTATTGCAAATAATATAGTTCCTGAGTGATTATTTAGGGTTGGAGTGGCCGGGAATGAATGAACAGCTTCCCCTAACACTTTTATTTTTAAAAGATTTATTTATTTTTATTTTTATGTGTGTTAGTGCTTACATGCATATATGTCTATGCTCCACATACATTCAGTGCCCAAGGAGGTCAGAAGACATCCTTGGCTGCCACAGAACTGAAGGTACAGGCAACTGTGAACCTCTATATGACTGCCGGAAACCAAACTCCCTCTGAAGAAGCAGGAAGTACTCTTTAACTACTGAACCATTTCTTTAGCCCATCCAACCGCACGTGTACTTATTCATTCAGCTTTTCATTACTTTAGGCTAAAAAGGATTGCAAATATATGTTTTTATTTTTGTTGAAAATCAAACAGTGCCGGCTGTCACAGAAGGAAAGCTCAAGTTGAAGGAAGGAAACTCGAGCTCATGCCAAGCTCTTCCTTCGGAAGCAGTCTAAGAGTGCAGTCCTTAGTCTGGTGACCACATGCCCTCAGGCCTTCTAGGAAGATCCATCTGTGCAATATTTCATCTGAATACACTTGACTTTTGAGTAGTAAGGGGATATCAAGGTAAAGATCGCTTAAGTAAGAGCAACAAAGCCCCTGGATCCTCAACAAATTGTCGAGAATGTAGTTGTCAATATAAGTATCTAGCAGGTGATGCTGGGGATGAAGCCAGCTAAGTCTCAGGCCCGGGCTTCAGAAAGAGGATTTGCTTCAACTCAGATTCGACAAAAGAAAAACAATTCTTCATGATCCTTTCAAAGGTAATGGACTTGGATTGAGGATCGGGTGATGGATTGTGAGAAAAGAGGAGCAAAACGAAGTTATTACCTACCTTTCTTACAAGCCAGCCGAGTGTGATGAATGCTGGAAAGGTCAGGAGGACCCAGCTGGAAAAGTTCATTCAGGTCAGGCACATTTGCTCTGCGCTGGGTCTACAGTGGGACAATGCCGCCTCCAAGCCAATACAGAGGACAGAGTGAGGCTGTCTGAATTTTTAGGCAGAAAATGAATCAATGCTCAGAACTGAACAGTTTGGAGAGCTCGAGGAAATAAAAGGCGCTGGGTGTTTGTGCTAGAGATGGTGGAGGAAGAGGTGGGGTGGGGGCTGTTGGCTGCCATGGAGGAAGGGGCAGGGTGGGGGTGTTGGATGCCATGGAGGAATGGGTTATGTCAAAATAGAAGGTTCCCTGATGTTAAAGCATCCGTGCTTCCAACTCTCTGGCTGCAGATTTTCCCACCAGTTAAAGTAAAAGGAGTAAGAGTGAAGAGGCTCGCTCATGTAGCTGGGCTGTTGAGCAGGTGAGATGCATTGCCACAGGAAGTGGCAAAGTGTTTGCCTACATGCTGCTCTTCTAAGGACAGCTAAATGTATTCTCGGAGACAGTTACACTGTAAGAACTGGATCCTTAGCAACCCTTGCGCTCTCTTATTTAATGAGCATTTATATCTATAAACTTCCCCATTTCCTCTAATTTTCAGTCACGAGATGTTTATCAAATCTTACATGAGGTGTGGTTTGTCCCTCTGTTGCTGTTAATAGACTGCAGAGCAGCAGCAGACCTTTTAGGACTCCAACCGAAACCCTGCAGATGCTTTCCTGTAGGAAAGTTATCCTGCACTTCCAAAGCTTTCCATTTCCTGGCCCAAGGACCCCAAGGAAATCTTTAGCTAGAGACCCAGTTGACGGACACACTCTTAGTCGTCTAAGATCCTGGAGTTCAAGTTCTTATGCAGAAGAGGGACTTCCCTTTCCCACAGGAATCCCACTGCTGGCTGTTGCTTCCATCTGGCCTACCTAGCCAGAGGGCTCAGTCTCTACATATGTGCCCTCCTTTTTGGATGCATCCGTGTCCTCCCACACCAAACCTCAGACATCTTGCTGAGATGTGAGCAGTAACACTACTCCTCCTTCATCCCCGAGTGAATAACTGATCTTCTGCATTGTCCCACATTGGCTCTTATGGCCTAGGTTCTCCACCCCTCTAGGCCTGTATGTAACCGGACACCTGGTTCTCTAAACCTCCCATTTATATCCTTGGCAGCTGCTCACCCTCCATGATGAGACACAGGGCTCCACACACCAGCAGCAAGCAGCCATCTGTCATTGCCTGTCCAAAGGCAGGGGCGGAGTTTGGTTCTATAAGTTCAGAATTACTGGAATTTCTCAGAGGAGCCGTTGGGAGGTTGCTGATCTCTTTTCTCCCATCTGAGAATCCTAGAGGTCTAGACAGCTTCTCAGTAAATAAATACTTTGTCCATTCTCCCCGCAAACAGACTTGCTTCTTGGCTCACCTCTGGCTGTAAGAGACCCTTTTCTTTACTCTCCTCGGCAGGCTTCAGATCTTTCTTTCCCTGGCCTTGGAAATCGGCCAAAATATTTCACTTTTCACCTTCTGTGCCATTTGCGCTAAAATAGGCTGGAGGAAAAGGTTGGCATTTTAACCTTCTTTCTGCCCCTACTTCCTTTCTTAAGTTTGGAGGTGAAGAGGCTGAGTGTTTGAACATAGCCCTTGGGCATCTTCATCTTAACAGCAGGGATAAAAAGAAGAGTCCAGCCAGAGCAGAGGCTGGTTCTAGCCAGGCAAGGATGAGCCATGGAGGAATCTGGAAGCCATCCCAAAGCCAGGCATGGTGCTTCAGAAGGTCTCATTTGCCTCTCTAATGCTTTATACCAACACTCTTTGCTATGTTGGGAATTTCTAGACTTTACTGTTAAAGTACTCATTGCACACTATGACTTTCTCTGGAGTTGTTGAAAGTAGAAGCCGATAGTTTGGTGTTGGTTCGACAACCTCTGTTTCCTGGAAATGCATTACTTCGTTCTCAGGATGTTGTGTGCCTTTTGGGAGAGGAAGCTGACTCACTGAAGCGCAAAGAGCCCAGTCACAAGTGTGCAGTTCAAAGGAAGGCTACTCAGGACTGTCTCATGTGGAAACCTATGGGTAGAATGGGTCTTCCTCCCTGTAAAATGGGCACAATAAAACATGTTCATATAAAGCAATTGAAAGACTATTCTAGGACTTTATTCTGTATGTCTCCTATATGCACGAACCATTCCTACTCCAAACTAGGGCAGGGATGGGTCAACTGTCTGGCGAAGAGCTCACCTGCATCTAACACTGGTACAGGGCTGTTAGGGCAATTGGGAGGCAGCAAGGGTCTATAGAGCTGCTGACTCCAGTAGTTATCTCTTGACTTCCTGCCTGGGACTTATTTTGTTCACCCACTCAGAAGCTGAGGGAGTCCTCCCTTTCAATACTATGAGGATTTCTGAGCCCCATGTTGCCTGAGAATACTTTGATATCTATGTTTAACCTATGTAGCTTGTAAGAGGATGGAATCTTGGCTAATCAGAATGCTAGGACCAAAGAAAATCTTGACAGTTGTCTGCACCGTAGCCTGACAACTACCAAGTCTGATCTTAGATGAAGATCTAAATTCAAAATTTAAGCGACATGGGCTCATTGCTAGTAGAAACAAAAGCACACTAGAAATCATTTAGTCTCACCAGGGCACATGTCTGTAATCCCAGCACTCAAGCTATGTGGGATACCTGGACTGCAGAGGGAGACCTTATCACATATGCACACAAATAATCTAGATGCTCACTTATGTATATAAAACATGACCCAGAGGTGCTGTCTCTGGCCTTTTGTCACTATGTTCCCTTAACTTTGAGTCTCTTACATCTTCCCCTGCAAGAGGTTTGCTTTCCCCATTCTATCCAGGCAAAAGCCATGTAGTTAAGAGGTTTTATACTTGAAAGGAACAGTAAGTAAATGGGAAAAAAACTTCTTAACAAAAGATCTTTAATCTTTTATATGGAATTTTGATTTCAGTGATGGAGCTATTTAGATAGAGGGTCCTTCCAGGTGTGCTGAAAAATTCAATCACTTTTTTATTTCATGAAAGATGAGCTATGGTGATCCAATTTAATAGTATTAATATCAAACAGTATAAAATAAACTTATGGGGCATTGACTAGAGCCTAGCATTGATTCAATGCTTTAAATGTTCAACTTACTTGGTAAATTGTGGGAGCCAGGTAGAATGAATTAAATGCTTTAATTGTCCTTATTGAAAGATGAAGGGCCTCAAGACACCGCACTAGTCTTGTGTATAAATTCTGCCACGCTCTGTACTGAGCGTCCCAGTGGTTACCAGGAGGGCTCAGGCGCAGCCCTCATCTTCCCAGAACATACCATCCAACCAGGGAAAGGGAAACCAGGAAACAAGTCATTATCCTGGCATCGAGCTGATCCCGTCTCGGGGTCAAGGAAGTTTGGAGGGGGCGGGTGTTAACTGAGGAAGAGAGGCCCCAAGTGCGGCCATCCTTCTTTCAAGCACCACTCAACATAGACTAGACCCACGATCACTCATCTCATTCCAGGCCAGGCAAGCAAGGGCATTCAGCTGCATTGTCGGGAGGGGTGACGGGGCCCAACAGTGGACCTGGAGCCAGGCGGCCGTTGTGCTTTGGTTCTATCCCTGCCCCCACTCCACCACGGCCTGTTCTGACTCCTAGTTCCTATTTCCTTTACAAGACTCTCCCCGGAAGTCTGCCTTTCTTTTCATCCGCCCAGCCCTTGGCATCGCAAGGAGAGGAACTCACTGTGACTCTCAGAGCACTGAAACCCTCTCCGTTCTAAGCTTGCTTTTTTTCCATCCCTTGCAGGTATATAAATCAGACTCCATCACATTGTCAGCTACCCAGGGCTTTCCCCAGGGGAGACCCCAACTGGTCTCTCAGTGGTTTCCTGGAGCTCAGCAGGGCTCTGTGATCCAAGGCACCATTGCTTCCCTTCCTATTACTGTTGCTTTGGGGTTTTATGCTGATTCAATTTGCTTCCTTCTGGGAACTTTGTAGAGGTCTACAGCCTCCATTTATTATAATTTTGTATTTTGTTATTTATCCTAAGAAGCCTTTGGGTGTGAGCAGCTGTAGATTAACATTCCCCATGCCCGCAATGTCCTGCATCAACATTTTTAAGAACTGATCAAGATTTGCCGTGTACTGGTATCAACAGGTGAGGATATAGCGAGTTCCCTGTGGTCACAGAAAATGTATTTCCTTGGTTTTCCATTTCCCAGTTGGAAGCAGGCAAGGGTTTGCCGGGGATATATTCACTGGCCCAGTCCATTCCTTCTCGGGTTTAGCTCCTCAGAAAGAATAGTTTCTACTTCTCACTGCAGCATTTGTTCTGTTCCTTTAAATGGGCGACCTGGACAAAACCTGGTACCTTGATCTGATCAACAAACTTGATTAAAAAAAAGAATGGGAATGCCTCCCGCTCTGGTTAGTTTTGTCGACTTGACATGAACTAGAGTCACCTGGCAAGAGGGAAACTCAGTTGGGAAGATGCCTCTATCAGATTGGGCTGTAGGCGGTCTGTGGGAGCACTTTCTTGATTATTGAATGATGTGGAAAGGCCCAGCCCACTGTGCGCAGTACGACCTCTAGGCAGGCGACCATGGTCATATAGAAAAGCAAGCAGACTGAGCCAGGAAGGGCAAGCCAGCAAGGAGCTTTGCTCTATGTTTCAAGCCTCTGCTCTTGCTTGAGTTCCTGTGCTGACTTCCCTGAATGATGGACTGTGATGGGGCTGTGTAATCCAATTAAACCCTTCACTCCCCAAATTACATTTGGTCATGCTGTTTATTACAGGAATAGGAAGGAAACTAGAACATTTCCTGAAAGGTTGTCCTGCAAATCCTTTGAAATTCTGTAAGACCCACGAGGGAATCTGGTCATCCCAAGTGGATGACTTCATTGTAGGTCTTACCCCACAATATCTCTAGTAACAGAGCCCCAGTGCCCAAGGGTCTCAGCCTCACCAGGATTTCACAACAGAAATAAATGTTCCTTGATGCTTGGTGAGCATGAGACACACTGGAAAATGTAGGACACTTGAGCAAAGAGGCTAACAGGCATCAGCTCTCAACTTGACAGAGTCCAGGTTTATCTGAGGGAATCTCACCTAGGGGATTGCCTCCCTCAGATTGGGCTGTGGACATACCTGCAGAAATTTTCTTGATAGTTAAATGATAGAGGAAAGCCCATCCCATTGTGGGCAGTGTCATCCCTGGGCACATGGGCTTGGGGTGTATAGGAAAGGCCACTGAACAAGAATCTGAGAACAGGCCAGCAATCAGCTTTGTTCCATGGTTGCGGCGTCTGCTCCAGCTTGAGGTCTTGCCTTGCCTTCTCTCAGCAGCGAATGGATACTAACCTGTAAAATAAAATAAGCCCTTTCTTCACCAGTCGCTTTCAGTCATAGTGTTTAACACTACAGCAGAAACTAAGCCAGCACACTGAGCAAAGGGGACAGAGCGCTGTATTTGAGTGCTTGACTTCTCCATAAGCAAGTTCGCTTCCAGCTTTGTTCTTTCTTTCCCGCGCTGTTCCTCAACTCATCATAGCAGATATGGTTTTACGATTTCTTTGCTTTAACTTATTTTTCATATATGAAGATCCCAGCACATACCAGGAAAAGTTGGGCTGACTTGGTTATCATCATTCTATCCCGAAGAGGACAGAGCTCAAGACACTTGCAGCAGCTGGGAAGTACAGATGAACAAAGTCAAGGAGAAAGTCAGGGCAGAGCCCCACAATCCATGCTCTAACTAACTTTGCCCTGCTCATATGGCTGACTGACCTCTGAAGTATACATACACAGGGTGTGTGTTGCTCAGTGGTAGAGTACTTGCCTGCCACACACAATACCCTGGATTTGATACCCACCATTCACAATCAAAATAAAACACACCGCACCAAACAAACGGGGTGGAACAGCGGAGATGCACACATAGCATTCTAACAGTCCAATGACCATATAAAGAAATAATGCCTCCCACCAAAAGGACATTGAGTTTGCAGTATGTGTCCAGTCAAGTTAGTGCTCACTAACATAAAATGAAATTCATTGTCGCAATGTGTCTGGAGGGTCTATTCTCCTGTGTAATACTTGAAAGACAAAGTAAAGTTAGTACACACAAAAAAAATTGGAATAGTGTGACAACCTATATTTAAGGCAAGAAAGAATAAGTAGAACCAGGAACTGAGGCTGGACTGAGCAGGTAAGGACTTGAAAGCAGCTACTGGGGCTTATAAAATAATAAAATAAGCTTGTAGCAATGGACAAGGGAGGGATTTCAGCAGATTAAAAGAAACGAGGAAAGAATCAAATGGAATGTCTAGAATTAATTCCACAAAAAATTTAAAATAAACTCTTTCTGATTAGCTTAATAGCATATTAGTGATAATAAATGAAAGATGAAAGAAACATTTTGTTTAAAAATACAATAAAAACCATCCATGCTGAATATCAGAAAAAAGTTGGTTTCAAACGAAAAAGGATTCAGACACTTGTGGGTTGGTAGCAAAAGTCTAGCGTGCATTTAATGAGAGTCTCAGAAAGAGAGGAGGCAGTGAATGTGGAAGGAGAGTTGTGGGGTATGGAAATCCTGAGTGAATATGTGTTATTGACATGAATGTTCCTCAGACATGTGGGACTTGGCAAAGCCTTCTCAGGGTCTGGCTCAGGGAACTGGCAAAGCCTTCCCAGGATCTGGCTCAGGGAATTGGCAAAGCCTTCCCTTGGTCTGAGTAGCAAAGTTAACAGCATATACAGAAACTATCAGCCACTCCTTCTTCCTCCAGGAAGACTGCGGCCTGTGATTGCGCCCCTCCAGAGACCTCCCACGGCTTAAATCGCCTCCTAGTTTAGCTGTAGACCTTCAACCTGCCTCCTTATTCTGCTGCATAAAATGCACCCGCTGAGGCTGCGGGATGCTGCGCTTGGCGCATGTCCATCAGAGTGTGCGGCTCACCTGGCCTCCGTATGTCTGTCCTTTCTTCACTCCCTTGTAGCCCCAATCAGGTTTCCAGGACCACATCTTGCGGGACTTGGGGGAAAGTTATTTAAATAAACAAGGAAAAAAATTTCTTGTTTGGTAAAATACAAATTTGTAGATTCTGAAAGCTCTGAAAACCCTATGGAGACCAGTGACCAAGGAAATTACATAGGGCAAGTCCAAGTATTGAAAAACACAGGTTGAGCTTCGAAAGCGGCCAGAGGAAAATGACAGCAGAGCTGGGGACAGTGACAAGGCAAATGCAAAGTTGTCATTGGGAACAGTGGGCACCAGAAGGCTGAGGACTGGCATCTTAAAGTGCTGAGGCAAAGCTCACCAGGTGGAATTGTGCTAAAAGGGGCTTCTAAAATAAAGACAAAACAAGAAGAAATGACCACCTGGCCTGCAGGACAAGAAATATGAAATGAAATTATTTCAGGCTGTAAGAGGAATTCAGGGAAATCTGGGTTTTAGGAAGGAATAAGAAACCTAGGAAATCATCAATACATGACCATACTGAGGTTTGAAGTCGGGCTGGGGAGTCGGCTCAGGGGAGAAAGTGCTTGCTGTATGCACCTGAGAACCTGAGTTTGGATCCCAGAACCACAAGGCAGAGGCAGGCAGATCAGGAAGCACCTTGTTGAGCCAGTCTAGCCCAATGGTAAGCTGTGGGCTTCAGCAGGAGACTTTACCTCAAGGAACAAGACGAAGAAAGCTAGAAGGAAGCACCATATATTGACTTCTAGCCTTTACACACACGTTCATCCACACATACACCCAACTTATATATGCCACACACACACACACGTGTGCACACCGCACAGATAAATAATGTTTGATATTGGTCTACACAGTTACTATCTAAGCCAAAATATAGTGTATTGAAGTTTATACTCAATATCTATGCCTTGTTTGTGGCAACCAAAGCAAGGATTTGTGAATCGATTAATGTAATTGCTAAATTCTTATACTTTACTTGATGTGGTCTGGTACTAAGTATACCATGAAAAATGAGAGGTAAATTGTAATCCCTAAATGACCAAAGAATGAGAAGTGCTGCCCTAAGAACAGGAAGACACAGGTCAGAGGAGGTAGCTTAGTGCAAGAACACACACCCAGCAGGTAGGAGGCCCTAGGTTTGGTCCATTTAAGGAAAGGTCCCTGAAGAAAAGGGAGATGAGAGAAGTCTGAACTGGAAGAATGGTAATAAAACAGTGGCTGCAAACCCGGCTTATTAGCATTGCCTCGAATACAAATAGACTGTAAACACTCCAAGCTACAGGCAGGGTGAGATGACAAATTAGCACAATTTTGGTCTCTTTGCCAGAGATTTAGGTACAAATATAGGGATGACATGAAAGGGAACGAATGGTAAAGGTGTCACATGAGAAGGGCAGTCATGGGAAGGTTGCCCTGTCCCCAGTAACGCCAGACTCAGAGAGTTTCAGGATGAGAGTGTTCTGAAAGATGGAACAACGCATTCTACAACAATAAAAGGGCCCATTCACATACAGTACAACTCACAAGAAGTTGAAAAGACATTAGTGGATACTAGAGCTTTAGAAGATAGAGTATGAGTAGAGTTACAAGAAGAAAGAAAAAAAGCATAATTTTCCGTCGTAATTTTACCCCTCTCCTCTCAGTTGCTATAGAATTACTTAAAAAAATAAAATTGCTAAAGATTCCAAGTATCTGAACAATACAATCACCCACCTTGGTGTAATTAATATTCACAGACTTTATACCCAATAACCATGGAAAACATTCTTTGCAAGAACAGATGATGTGTTCCCCAAGATAGACCATATGCTGGGCTATAAATCAAGCCTTGGTAATTTAAAAGGATTGAAATTATACAGATCATGTTCTCTGATTACAGTGGAATTAAATTATAAATAAGTAATAAGCTGTCTGGAAAACTTGACAATTTGAAAATTAAGCAATGTATTTCTAAATAATCCATGGTCAGGGATGAAATCGCTGAAAACTGTTAAAAAACATAACTCAGTGTAATGAAAATACAATATGTTAAACTTGTTTTCTGTTAAAGCAGTGATCAGAAAGAAATTTATAACATGAAAATGCCTTTGATAGCAAAGAAGGGGAGTATAACATTAATAGCTTATGGCCACCTCAAGAAGTTAGACAAAGTCAAGAGAATCCGAAATAAGCAGAAGGAAGCAATAGATAGGAGCAGAACTTACCAAAAAAAAAAAAAAAGAAAGAAAGAAAGAAAGAAAACTGACCAATGAACAAAACCCAATGTTGCATTGATAAAGAAAACCAAAAAAATTGAGAGCCTTCTGGGGGCTGTTTGCAGCACCAGGAATAATAATGGAACCACAATAGTCATACGTTATATTCATATACAAGACATTACACTGCATTATGAACAACTCAGTGTCAGTGTATTCAACAAGTTAGTTGATATAAATGCTTTGGAAGATGCAATTACCCACCCTGGTATAAGATGGGGTATGAAATCATGCCTGGCCTGTGTATCTATTGACTTCAGAAGTTAAATCATTACCTCCTGGAGAAAACTCCAGGCCCAAATTGCTTCACTGATAATTTCTCTCAGCATTTAAGAAAATCATACTGTAAATCTTCACGAACTCTTCCAGGAAATAATGTCTAACTTTCATTGATAAAAGGTAAGTTTGCTTGTGTGCCGATTAACCAAGCACCAAGCTAAGAATTTCACATTTATTATTCTATGCTTCAGGAACACCCGTGAGAAAGATCATATTTCCTTTCCAGTTTATAGGCATGGAAAGAGTCTTGGAGAAGATTCTACTTCAAGATGTACAGCCAGTAAACGGAAAGCCAGACAAAAACAGGGCATGCTGTCTGCCCTTTGTCTTCCTGTTATGCTCAACTGTGTATGATGTAATAATACATTGTCTGACACACACTATCCGATGCGCATTGTGGTGTGACTGAATAAGAAACATGATTGAATTATTTTGGTAAGTAAATGCTTTTTCTCTTGAGTTAAAACAAGACCGTCTCAGGGTCGTTAACAGCCAGGGATTACTTTGGGTTGAGTTGCCTTATGGGCCTACCTCTTCCTTCTTGGAAGCCTGGAGTTGTTCCTACTCTTCTTGCTCTGTTGTTCCTTGCACTAAAGATGCTCTTTGTTTTTCTAACTAGTGATGCTCAGGTTTAAGAATGCCCCCGGCATGCAGGGTTGCCTGACTCCTTGTGCTTCCCCACCCTCGCTTTGTCTCTCATATGGTGGAAGCCAAATTGAGAGAGCCGTCTAAGGCTGGGTATGGTGATGCACATGTGCAGTCTCAGAGTATGAGGTCATCTTGAACTACATGTAGAGTTCAAGGTCAATTTTGTCTACATGATGCAACCCTGTCTGAACAACGACCGAGAATCTTAACTAGTTATGGAGTTCGATCTTGAGGAGGGTGTTTGTGTCATGGTAACAGTGAGTGCATCTATTCAAAGCCGTGCCATTTAAGGTGCAAAGGTGACAGAAACTTAGCTCTTGCTAAACTTATAATGTCACATAAGCCTGGACACCTGCCTTTTGCTAGAATGAGAGATATATCTCCATGCGATTGCTTCTAACTGCCTCTTGAGGCCCTTGTTCCTCCTGGGGACTGAGGACTTGCAAGTACAATTTATTTGCTATATATTTAAGTGACAGCCACAGAGGCATCAAGTGTCAGAGGGAGGAAAAAGCTAGTAAGTTGATGGGTTAAGTGAGTCATTACTGGAAGAAGAGAAACTAGGTTCCTGGCTGGTGAAAAACTTATTTAGTTAAACCATATCCACAAACAGGCAATACCTGGAGTGCCTTCAAGTGCTTTTAGTATCTAAACTTTTCTTGGTAGGGGTTTGGGGACAGAGTAAGGGCCAAGTAATGCTTTCTTTTTCTTTTCTTTCTATTGAGGAAAATTTTTATATATCATGAAATTCACTTACCTTTACAATTCAACTGTCTTTTATACATTTATCTGCTTGGCACCTATCAGTAACATTCCACTTTCATAACACCCTCATTTGATAAAGGCTCTTGTGCCAATTTATAGTCAATTCCCTTGCTCACCTCTGCCCCAAGCAACTGCTGATCCATTTTCTGCCTCTATAGATTTCTTCATCTATCTGAACATTTAATACAAATAGGCTCTTGCAGTGTATGGCATTTTTGTATTTAGTGTCTTTTACTTGACAACAGTTCTTAAAGGTTCATTTCTATAATAGCATGTATCCATACTTCATTCCTATTTGTTACTGCATGGTACTCCACATTATGAAATTACCATATTTTATCCATCCATTTAGTGTTTCTTAAAATTTGGGGCATTTATTTTCACATTTGTTTAAGTAATTTCAAATCACATTTTACACTGAAATTTAGCTTCTTGTTCAGTTCCCCAGCTGCATATATATTTAGGTACAAATACATTTTAAAAAAACCCAAAAGTTTCATGTATACCAGGCTGGCTTTAAACTCATTATATAGCTGAGGATGGTCTTGAATTTATAATTCTCCTGCCTCCCCACCCACAAGTGCTGGGATTAAAAGTGTGGGCTACCATGCCCATCTCAAATATCAATTTAAATGTAAGTGGCTATGTAATCAATTAGAGAAGTTATTTTCCAGAAATAAAATGAAAGTACTTACTCACAACATATATTGAGCACAAATGCACAAATTAATACTTGTGTGTACTAAATACTTTTTGATTGTCCAATGCACTTAACACAGAGATGGTTCTTAGTCTTACAGGACTTCTGTTCTGTTTGGAAGAGACAAACGATAAGCAAAGAGAGAAGGGAGGAAAGAAGGGAAGGAGGGAGGGACAAGTACCAGGGAGACAATGAAGTCATGGATAAGTAGATGACTATTTTAGATTTAAAGAGGGCAAGAGAACCTCTTTTTACTTATTTATTTTTGTTTTGTTTTGGTTTTTTTGAGACAGGGTTTCTCTGTAGCTTTGGAGCCTGTCCTGGAACTAGCTCTTGCAGTTCCAGGCTGGCCCCGAACTCATAGAGATCTGCCTGTCTCTGCTTCCCAAGTGCTGGGATTAAAGGTGTGCGCCACCACTGCCTGACTAAGAGAACCTCTTTGGAGACAAAATATTTCAACTAATGTTTCTGTACTGTAACAGAGGTAGCCTGTCATAACTGGGTAGCACATTAGACATGGGACATTTAATGCAAAGGGTCTAAAGTAAGAGTGGGAGTGTCTACTCGGTAGAACAAGAACCCCCCAACACACACACACACACACGCACACACACATACACACACACACACACACACGCATACACACACACACACATACACACACACACACACACACACACACACACACACACACACACACACACACACACACACACACACACACACACACACACA
>PVIU01022242.1:0-29799 GCA_004026605.1 Ondatra zibethicus | reverse complement strand
TCCCAGCTGCAGTTTCTCCTCCCATGTCTCCTCTTAGTCACACATTCCCACCTACACTGCCCTCCCATCTACCCCTTCTCCATTTATTGTTGTGAGAGGCTGTCTTAGGGTTTCTGTTGCTGTGAAGAGACACCATGACCATGGCAACTCTTACAAAGGATAAAACAATTAATTGGGGGAGGTAACATTACAGAGGTTTAGTCCATTATCATCATGGCATGACATGGTAGTGTACAGTCAGTTTGTTGAGTGTCTTACATATTGACCTATAGGAAACAGGAAGTGGTCTGACAT
The DNA here is from genome assembly GCA_004026605.1 of Ondatra zibethicus. Lineage (NCBI taxonomy): Eukaryota > Metazoa > Chordata > Mammalia > Rodentia > Cricetidae > Ondatra > Ondatra zibethicus. The sequence goes on along the minus strand of PVIU01022242.1, from coordinate 29,505 downwards.
ACTGGGAGTAGCTTGAGCAAAGGAAACTTCAAAGCCCACCCTACAGTGACACACTTCCTCCAAAAGACCACATCTACTCCAACAAACCCATATCTCTGAATATTGTCACTCCCTATGAGCTTATGGGGACCAATTATATCCAAACTACCATAGGAAAGTAAATAAAAGAAGTTTAGAAATACTAATTAAAAGTATGTCTTATTTATTGCTACTAATGCTATATTTTTAAAGTTGTATGCTTTGCTGATATTTTGAATTCTGGGGAAAGTTCACAGAGTGAACTCACATGTAACTAGTCAAGGCATAGGCTCCTGTGGGGTTTTCCTACATATTACTTATGCTTCTGGTCTAGTTTCTTCTTTATAGTAGATACAATGACATTGGCCCCATGGTGCTGAAAAAGGTATAAGTAAGCTTATTCATATGATATGTCAAATAAAATGATCATAATAAGATGACTACTCATCATTTTAAAAGTAGCTTTGCTAAGTTTTGGATTCACAGATGAATGGATGATATGTGGCAGGGATGTACTTGCCCATGTATGTCTGCTCTGTGATAATGATGGGTGATCTCTTTCTTCTTAAAGTAGTTTCTCCAAGACCTATAGTGTACAGAATCTGAACTCTATAAAGGTTGTCTGATTTACTTAATAAAAAACCAGAAGAAGATTGTCATACTGAATATTAGTCATGCATAATAGGTTTATCATTTTGCTAGAAATTAGATAGTAATACTAAAGATAGATGAACTAGATAGCCAGAGTGTAATGATTGATATTAGTGAGGATCTAATAGTGCTTTTCTCTCTGTGAACATGTAAACAGAGAGGGACAAGGCTATTATTATTGACTTCTATTGTTGGCTTTATATGTAGAAAATTAACTGAAAATACCACTTTGCAGTCATGTTCAAATCAGGAGAAAACAGGACATTTGGACATTCAAATTTAATCCGGCCCTATGAGCATCAGCTGTGAGGTGTCCAGTGCAAGATGCCCACATCACACATGAGACCCAATTATTGAGCTATGGGGAATGAGGATTATCAAATCTTAGGGTCAAGTTCAATTAAACCACACATTGGAAGATTTGACTGACTTTGCTGAGAAGAGAGAAGATGAAAAGCAGCCAAATTATTTGTCAATGAATATATGCACCTATACTGTTGTTCATGTATAATCTTTGTAAATTGTGAATAATACAAATAAAACTTGTTTCTGAAAGCTTCTTTTCAATAATCTTATTTCTGGTTTTTATTTACACATAAAAGAGTGCAGCGATTTCTTGATACTTTTGTACCTACTTTTTAAGGTCATCATTTCTTATTGTTTATCAGTTTCATACATTTATACAACGAAGGATAGTCATTTTCATTGCCTGGTCCCCTCTGCTATCTCTTTCCCACTGAAAAGCATCTTCTCACTAAACCTCCTCATAGTTTTATGCCTTCCTTTGTGCGTGATGCACTGGGCTCATTAACATGTCATCCTGAATAGTGAGTATTTTATGTTATGGTGGCATCATTCACTGCTTATGGATTTCTAAGATTTTCTCTCTCTTTTTCTTTATTCTTACATCCAAATATGTAGCATGTCCTATTTTATTCTCTGAGAATTTAATATATAATTAAGTATGACAATATGAACTCCCATTTTTGCCTCCACTTCTGCTTCTTCAGCTTCCCTTCAAAAGTTTCCAAGCCAACTTTATGCCCTCACATTTTAGAAAACATTACCCATTAAGTCTGACTAGTTTGACCTGTGTCCTGTGTGGTTTCTTCAGTTTTTAGGTTAAGTACATTGCATGATATTCCAGCACTTGGCACACAATCTGTCACCTGGTTGGCTCTCAGTTTACATGTCCTGAAGGTAGCATTCATTTCTTTTTTGTTGTCTAGCATTGCTGTAGTCCCTATCACAGTTTCTTTAGATCAATACAGTCACTTAACTACTCCCTGTATCTCCACTCTAGATTGAACCAATCCATCTTTCTTATTGAAGCCAGAATAGTATTCTTAAAATGCTAATTTGATTCTGTCATTTTCTGATTAAAATCCTTTGATAAATTTCATTATTTAAAAGAGAAAATTTTAACTTCATAAAATGACATACAAGGTTCTTCATGATTAAATTCCTGTCCAGTTTTGTTTATTTCTTAAAAATTTCTTTTTTCTTTTCTATTTTATACCATTTCTTACCCCACCCAGTGTGCTGGATTTTAGCTATTCTGAAAAAAGTTATTTTTCAGTTTTTCCCATGTTCCATACTGGCTTATCATGACATTCCTGGTCCTTGCAGCTTTTACTGTTCAGCCTAGATGGACATCCTTTGCTCCCTTTCTCAAGCATTGCCTCTAGTCCCACCTCTCTAAAGTGCATTAAAAACACTTTTTATGAATTCTTTATGTATTTCACACTCATCTCCCTGTCCCTTCATATCTGCCCTCTCTGCCCTTGCAACCTCTTAATGAAAAGGAAACAAAAAATTTAAAATTAAATAATAAAAATTATATGAAAGGAATGTTTCTATAGTAACTGTGGTGTGCCCCAAACAGCTTTCCTTGCAAATGTTCATTGCAATGAATCATTGTTCTGGTTTGAGGTCTCTGGCTTCCGCTACACTATCTATACTGGATCCTAACTGGGACTCCTCTTGGGTATCTTGTTGTTGCCCTGTGTCTTGGAGGTCCTGCAGATTTGGTTCTGCAGGACCAGCCCTGTCATGCACTTCAGCAGTTCTCTGATGGAGTAGATGTTGGGGTCAACTCAAAGCCCTGGATCTGGGCCTGAATGATAGCTGAGTTGGTCATCCCACCTACTCTCCTGCACCTGTACCATGAAAGCCAGCTCTTTTACTTTGCCCAGGTGGGAGGTGGGACGAGAGAGAAGCCATGTAGCCCCACCAGAGACAGACAATGAAATTTTGCTGATAGGCCATGACCTTGTGGTGATGCACAGATTAATGAAGACGGATTAAGTTAAGATGTAAGAGTTAGCTAATAAGAAGCTGGAGCTAGTGGCCCAAACAGTGATTTAAATAATACAGTTTCTGTGTGGTTATTTTGGGCCTGAGCTGCCGAGTGGCTGGGAATTAACTAGCAGCCTCCTGACAACACATACCCAAGCCATCAGCTCCTCCTCTCTACACTGCCCTGATCGGGAGTGGGGCCAGCAAGGAGTGGACCATCTCTTCCACTCTCATGTCTCCCACGACCACCCCACTAGGCCTAACTCTACTTTGCTGCCACTGTGAGGAGATTGGACCTGCTTTCCTAAGTGAGCGCTACAGCCAGCAAAGGGAGAATCCAGTTCTCCCACATCCACATCTGTTACTTTCACTCTCATGTCCTCAAGGCTGGCTCTTGACATTCATGCAGCCAGGGTCAGCTCTCCTGTCCGGTCCAGGTGAGATACAAGGCCACTCTCCAGAGTGCTGCAGCCAACAAGGGGAATGACCAACTCACCTGCTCTTATGTCTTTGGGGGGCCCTAAAGCAGTCTCTACTCCTCAGTCTCCAGAAGGGTGTATATCTCCTATGTTTCTGATTTAATGTTCCATCAGAAAGTTTGTAGTATTGTTTTTGTCTTAGCTTTTGCTAATGCCTTTGCTCACAAATAATCAGTTTTCTATTTGTTAATATTCTGTTTCCCTTACTATCTTGTAAGTCATGTGACTCAGTTGAAGTTACTCTGCATGCTAACTAAGGAGAAAATAGTTATGAATATCACCCAGCTATGAACATTGCCACCTTCAACAGTGACTTGCTTGCAAGGTGAACTTATGCAACAGTGGCACAAATATTATGGGAGTAACCAACTACTTTCTGATGTAGATTTAAGGCCCACTCCATGAGATAGAACTGCCACTATCTGATGAGACACCTGCCACTGCTAAAGTAGCCAAGAACCTGAGACTAGATAGGTCATGGGCCCTCGGAGGAGACCTCCTACTATTATTCTACTTACGGAACATAGCAATTAAGTGATTCTTAATTACATATTGCTGTACCCCTTGATCACTGTATCACTAATCCTCATTATAGAAACTTTTTCTTGCAGTAGATGAGAACTATTGTAAAGACCTACAGATGGATAATATGCAAAATTAAAACTTTGGAGCACTTATACCTAAACGCGATTTCTTTGTCAGCCCTCCTATTCTCAGGGAATCTATGTGGAAGAGGATGGAGAAAGATTGTAGGAGCCAGATATGATGGATGACTCCAAAGAAATAATGTCTTCTAAATACAACATGTGATGCACATGTGAACTCATAGAGATGGTGGCTGCATACATAAGACTTGGGTCAGTTCAAGCAAGACAAACTCCCAGCATAGAGAAGGGGAAGTGGTCACAAAGTCATACCTCTAACTTAAGAAGTTATTTGTAGCTGATTCTTGGAAAGGAAAAAAGCATTTTCTTCAACAGAGGGATACAGGGTGTATCAGTCACATTGCAGGGCACACTCTATGCTCATGAATAACTGGTCAACACAAAATGAACTCCATGTTTTTTTGTGAGCATTTTGTTTTGTTATTATTTTTGTTGTTTTGTTTTTTGCTTGTTTAGATTATTTGAGAGAAAAAAAGCATAAAGTTGGTTAAGTAGGGAAGTGGAAAGTATCTAGGTGATACTAGTATCTTGGAGAGTATTTAGTTGGAGGAAAGGAAAGAGTAAATTAAAATATATCATATGATGTTAAAAAATTAAGTAAAAAAAGAAGACTCATTTTAATTTAATTTTGCATTCAAAATTCCTGACACAAAGTGCATAGGAGACATCTAATAACTATGTTACTTGATGTCTTTATTGTTTATTTCTAGGTGATGAATATTTTTTAGCTAAAATTTAAGATTATAATCATAGATCATGCCTACCTAATACTATTCAAAACTGTCCAGGCATGAAACTATTTTTGCACATAATGAATGCTGATTAGTTACTCTTTGATGGTACTAAAGTTAATTTTGTTTTTATATAATCCACTGAAGAACTGAGGAACTACCTCAGTCAGCGAAGACCTTAGTTCAACCAGGAGAATCACGCTTTTTGTTTTGTTTTGTTTTTAATCCAGGTGTTGTGGGACATACTTCTATTTCTAGTGCTGTGAGGCACATCCTTGGAGTTCACTGCCAGTTACTCTGTTCAAATGAGTGAAGCCAAGGCTACTAAAAAGAGCCCTGCTCCAAGAAATAGAATGGATGGAGTCCTGAGAAATGACATGATACATTGACCTCTAGCTTCCATATGTACATGCACACATGTGTACAAGCACATATAAACATATGTGTACACATCATCATCACCCACTTAAAAAACATGATCATTTTCTTGTGCATTCCATTGACCTAGTGAAGTTTCTGGCATAACATGAAGCACTTAGCATCATACTGGTACACAACAGAAGAGCTTCTAAAGCCATGCCAGGTAACGAGACACCATGGAACTACTCTCTGTGAGAGGGAGTGAGTGTTGCGTAAAAGTCTGATACTCACTGATGGGCCTCATTAACTTTGTTTGGCTTTACTGACGAAGTTCACAGCTTTCGTCAACATTCTTTATTTAAAAATTGATTTTGTTTAATTAACATTTTTCCATTTATTTTACATACTGATTAGTTTCCCCTCCATCCTCTCCTCACATTCTCTTCCCCTGTTTCCCATCTTCCCTCCTTCCTTCCCATCAGCTCCTCCTCTGTCTCCGTTCAGAAAGGGATAGGCTTTCCACGGAGTTGAACAAAGCATGGCGCATCAAGTTGAGGCAGGATTGAGAGTGAGTTCCTTCCTCATGCATAAAGACTGGGTGAGGTAATCCAGCATGGGGAAAAGGTTCCCAAAAGCCAGCTAAGCACCAGAGACAGGTCTTGATCTCACTGCTAGGAGACCTACATACAAACCAAGATACACAACTGTCACACACAAGCAGAGGGCCTAGGTTGGCCCCATGCAGGGTCCCTAACTGTTGATCCAGAGTTCATGTGCTCTCATGAGTTCAGTCCAGCTGTCTCTGTGAGTTTGCCCATCATGACCTTGACCCTCCTGGCTTGTACAAACCCTCCTCCCTTTCTTCAAGGGGACTCCTGGAGCTTGGCCCAGTGCTTGACTGTGGAATCAATTACTGGATAAAGTCTCTCTGATGGCACTTAGAGTAGTCACCAATCTGTTTACTGAAGATGGCCATTTCAGGCGCCCTTTTCACTATTGCTAGGAGTCTTAGCTGGGGTCATCCTTATGGGTTCCTGGGAGTTTCCCTGGCACCAGGTTTCTCCCTAACCTCAAAATAGTACCCCCATCAAGTCATTATTTTGTTACACTCTTTTGTTATTCTCTCACTCCATTTCACCCTGAAAAAATGACCTCATGAAATTTACAGGCAAATGTAAAGAACTAGAAAAAAAATCATTCTGAGTGAGGTAACCCAGACCCAGAAAGACAAACATGGTGTGTACTCACTCGTAAATGGATGTTAGGAACAAAGTACAGGATAACCAACCTACAGTCCACAGCTCTAGAGAGGCTAGAAAACAAGGAGGGCCCAAAGAGGGATGCACGGAATTCTCGGGAGGAGGGGAGAATAGTAGAGATCTTTTGGGTAAACTGTTGGTGGGAGGATGGTAACTTGAGGGAGTGGGTTGGGTGAGGGAGGTGGATTGGGGGTACAATGGAGAGGGAGAGTAATGAGACATTTTATCAACATTCTAACACAAAAACTAGCCAAAGAATAAACTCTGAAACATTTTGATAGATTAAATATATTTGTAAATCAGTTGCAGTTTCTTCCAATAAAAAGGAGAATTCGTCTTTACATTCCAACCCTTAAATCTCAACTATTTGTATTTGTGACATGCTCTGATCAACAGAATAAGGAGGAGATGACATGGTGTGAATGTGTGAATCCAGGAGCCGGGGTCCATGCCTTCTTGGCATGCTATCTGCTGCTGCCAAGCTCGTGGAGAGGTCCAAGGAAGACCAGTTGAATTTCCTCCGCAGGCCCAAGAAGAGTAAATAATAAGAAAGCATACTTGTTTTCAGTCACTGAAGGTTAGAACAGCCTATTATCACATAAAACACAATTGATCAAAGCATGAAAGCAAATGGCAACCTCTGTAATCCTTTTACATATATAATATATATATATTCTTAATATATATTATATTATTATTTAAATGGTATATATTTCCTTAACATGCGCACATGCACACACACACACACACACACACACACACACACACACACACACAATCATAATAACTTTTTAGTGGCCCGAGCCATCCTGAATTGAGGAAAATGATTGGACTGAGACAAATAAAGCATTTCCAGTTCATTGTGACAAGTGACAGAACTAAAAAACACTTGGGTAAGCACATAGTTACCCATAGTAATCACACTAGAGTTTGAACCTTCAGTTCCTGGCTAACAAGGGTAAAACACACTGCCGATGGAACCAATGTGAGAATTACCCGCAGGTTGCAATAGTCCAACAATTAAAACAGTGGAAACTCTGTTAAAAACTTCCAAAAGCTACCAAATAGAGCCTAGAGTTTTCAAACACAAATTCAGAGAAACAAAAATTTATTAATATTAAATAAACTCCCCTCAGTCTCTCTGGGTCAGTTCTTTCCTTGCACCAGAATTATGGTTCATATAAACACTGCACCAAAAGCAAAAATCAAAATTCTGAGAAAACTTTAAAACATAACAAAGTCATAACTAGATTTATAAAATCCCTCAGAAAATCTGTCTGCCATGTTTCTCCTTAGGTCAAGGAGCACCTGCCCAATAAAGTTTAAAACTTTCTATGAGTTCTGTCTTAAGCATTTTGCTTCTGTTTTTAAAATAAAAGAAGCACAGAGATTTTGTAAATGTTTGTGAGTTTCAGTGTGTTTAAAGGTGACATGTGGCCATAGTTCAACAATTTACAAAGTACTGGTGCATGTTTGACATTATATTTTTATCATGGAAAACATGTCCTCAAACTGGTAAGGAAAAAGGAACTCCAGGATCTAATGGCTTGTATAATTCTAAAAGTTATTAATCAGATTAAAAGATTGGTAGAGGGATATTTTCTTCTTAATCCACAAGAAGGTTGCATGATGATAATCAAGGATACTAATATTTATTGTGTTTATACTCTAAGCACTGTTGCAATGATTCATACAGAAGTCAATGTCCTAGGTCCATAAGCAATGGCACCACGAGGCAGATAATGTCTGTCCACCCACTTTAAGAAAGCAAATACAGGGCCAGCAGGATGGCTCAGCATGGAAGGGCAGTTGTTATGCAACAGAGCGCCATGAGTTCAATCTGACTTGTGGAAAGAGAGCGCCAACTCCGATTTGTCCTCCTGACTTTACATACGTAAAGTAACCTGTGTATGCATGTAGTATTCTCTCTCTTTCACACACACACACACACACACACACACACACACGCAAGCACACGAACATGTATTCATGCACACACAGAGAAATAAAATGGGCTAAAAGAGTTTTTAATTAAAAAAGTGACTACAAAGGCAGGTGAATTGATTTGACTGTGTTTACATGGGTAATGCAAACAATGAGATTATTGGAATTTAATCCTGTTTTACAACGTGTGCTCTGACTCTTGTTAAGTTTTCTCTGAGAAACAAGAGGGATAAGAATAATCTAAAATTTCCCCGTAGGCCCATAGTCTGTATACAGTATTTCACTAGCCCAAAGTCTAACAAGAGTTGATGAAGGCTGATTGTGGCATGTATACACACAGACCATGCTTACTGAACTATAGGAATCATACTCAAATGGATAGAGAAGGGGCTTGATATAGATCCCCTTTTAGTATGTTCTGGCAAAAGGGATATGGTTATTGCAATGCTATTATGTACATGAAAATATTAACATGGATTCCAGGGGTCCCCAGAGGCCAAATGAAATGGCTAAAAATGTATTTATTGATCACTAAGCAACTATTGCCAAGATATTCAAGCTTCAACTTCCCACATTTGTGATTGAGTTTTTTCTGTCTCTGAAATGTATCTTGAAAAGAGATTTCTTTCAAGAAGCAAAGAAAAAAGTAGACAAGGTGTTTGTCATGCATGTGCCAACTTGATATTTTAATTTTTCTAATCTTTATATAAAGATATTCAAAATAAAACATAGGATTTAAAATTATTTTTCTCAATAATCACCCTGCCTTACTTGATGAGTGAAATTATACATCAAATTTAGTTTACCATGGATTTTTGTAATCTTCAGTCTAGGGTTCTTTTAAGACAATGGGTCATTTTACTCCTCAAAAGTACATAAATATATTTTCTAATTTTTATGCAATATATTTTAATAATATTCCTTCCCTCCCCCAACACCACCCATAACCTGCCAAACTCCCTACTCACCGAAATCCATGTGCTTTCTCTCTAAAAAGACATAAAATATTTAAATATCTCTTTGAATAGACCAATGAACCCTTTAAAGTCTGCCAATGATCCTCTTGATGCCTCTCCGTACTTCACACTCTCTATACACTGAAGACTAACCAGCAATCCGAGTAAGAAACTAGGGATGGAAGTCAACATTGATGACACTGTAACAACAGTGCCAACTGTCATGCCCATTTCCCTCAGATATAATAGATGCCACACTCAGTGGCCACACGCACTTGTTACCAACCATCATCATTTTACATATCTTAGCATCAAGACTTGGAAGGGTTAATTGCCTCCAAACAAGTGCTAAAGTTAGGTTTTAAAACTGAGGCATTTCATTCTACAGATCCTACTCTCCATGAAGCCAATTAGTGTATTGTAAGTGTTCAATATAAACGCTAACTACAGCGATAATTGGTGTTATTATTTAAATATAAAGGTAAGAATATGCATACCACACAAGCAATTTTTTTCTTGAATAAGTTAAAGTAAATTTGTTCCCTTTGATTTAATAATTGTCTCCCTTCATTCTGGGTTCTAATAGTTAGATAATGGATTTTGTCAGCCATTACATGTCTTCACCTCCAGCTAGGGACACATAACTTTTATTGTGGTCCATTATCTGGCCATTAGAGGCCACAAGTGTGTCCCCTGACCCTCTGCCTCACATTATGCTGGAGGAGAGGAGTAGAAAATGTGGACGCAGCAGCTTTCCCAGCACCAGAAGTCAAAGAAGCTACGGTGCCATCGATATTGAGACCATTCATTTTCCTCCTGCTGCGGAGTCCATCACACAAGACCCGAGGATAAAGTTTCACCCAGACCCCACTCCCAGCTTTTCTGCTGTGCTCCATCACTTCAAGATGTCAGCTCTGGGGACAGCTAAACTCTGCCCAGATTATTCAGTTTCTTTGTGTTTGAACAAGAGCTTTGAACTGCTTAGTAGTTGTAGACACATGTTCAATGGAGTAAAATCTTTGTCACAGTCACCACTGGCATCCAAACTGCAACTCTTCCTCTTGGCCTTGGTTAACTGTGCTTTTGTTTTGAAAATTAGGGTGAAGTTTAGGCAGGTCCCATTAGAGAGACATACTTCAGAGCCTTATGCCCTCCGAAACAACTGAAATAATATGAGATGCCGTGAGGCTGTAGAAGAGAAGGGAAACTACCACAGGTATTAGTCATCAGAATCTGGTCAGTTTGTCTCGATTTGCTTTATTCTCCTCAGGAGAATCAGGAAATTCACAGGAACCTGTGCTTCTGGATATTGGACATCATTGCAAGGGAATCATTGGTTTAGTCAACTGCCTCTAAGAAGCCTCTTTGTTTTGATTAAAAACCAAATAGAATGGATCAACACTTCTTTTTCCACTCTAGCATGGATTACCTATTTTCTTATAGGCCTGCTCTATTTCCCATGTCAGTACCTGCTTATTTTATGACTTGTCTCTAAGTTTGTTCTATTCATAACGAAATTGCAAATGGATTTAAATTTGCTTGCATTTTATGATTTTTCTTCTCTACTTAAAAATTATCTTATTTGTTATTGGGTGCTGGTGAGTGTGTGTGTGTGTGTGTGTGTGTGTGTGTGTGTGTGTGTGTGTAACTGTTAAGTGGTTGTTTGTGTGTGGGGGGCGTTTTTGTTAGTTTGTAAGTTGTAAATGAATATGAGTGTATGATTGTGTATGTGTATGACTGTGTAAATGTGTTAGTGGAGTGTGCATGTGAGTGTATGTAATTGGTGTGTGAGAGTTTGTGTGTATGTTAGTATGTGAGGTGAATGGGTGAGTATAAAGTATGTTAGTGTAGTGTGAGTTTGTGTAGATAAACACATATGAGTTTATATGTGATCATGAGTGACTGTGATTTTATGTGTGAGTATGTGTGTTTGTCTGATTGTATGTGTCTATTTCTGGAAGGATGGGCCATTCTTTGATTTTTTAGCACATGATAGAGAAAGCTCTTCCTCTATATTCAAAATCTTAAAATATAGTCTTAAAAACTCTGCCCAAAACCATCCAATAGAGTTTTTGAAGGAGAAAGAACATAAGAATAATATGCATATTGGAAAAACAATGGAATACATTTTGAAAATATTTGAACTTGAGGAGCCCATTGAGTGCTCAGAGGGGAATAATGAGGCTTCTAGAATGTGTGCCAGTAATACAGGATAAAGGCCAGATCTGAAGGTACATGTATGTGTAACAGAATAGCAGACAAAGATATGGCAAAGACCAACAATGACTGAACAATACCTATGTTAAAAGAATAAAATAATGTCAACCAGAAACTACAAAGCAGGAGAGGTCAGTGGGCTGGAAACACAGAAACCAAGAAAAATGCACCCTTGAAGAATTTCTGTGATATACTTTCACTTACAATATGAAAGTCAGATCTAATTAATTATTGCAAAGTTTGTGGATGATCATATCATCAAGGAAAGCAACACTATAGTATCCAGGTATAATCAGAGGATTAATCACTGTAAAAAGTCTGTAGGATTTGGTAGGACATTGTGACCTTTGGAGAATAATTTTAGTAGCAAGTTGATGACAGGAGCCAGAATAAGAGGGAACAGTCAATAAGAAGGAAGGAGGGGCATGAATTACAGGTATTTTTCTCCCTAAATATATCTACTGGGTACTTTGATGGTGACAGAAATGAGAAGAAAGAGACTAATAGCTTAAAGCATTACAAAAAAATGAAGCTTGATCAAAAACATTTTCAACATGATTTAAAAAACAAAACAAAACAAAACAAAAAAACCCAGTTTTATTTTTCTTGTTTGTTTACTATTCTGGGTCAGTAACTTCTTCCCTTATGAAATTCTGTTAAAGATTTATCAATTCCTCAAACCCTTGCAATGCCATGCTTCCTACACTGTTCAAAATAAAGAGCAAAGGTCTCTGATAGGGACACGAACTGGGAGAGAGATACAGAGGTACACACAGATAACAGAGACAGGAACAGAAATTCATCAGACAGACATACAAAACTGATGAACTACAGAGAGTTTAGTGACAATAATCCACAGAGACATGGAAAACACCAGGAGAGAGGTAGAGAGTTTAAATGTGGAGTCACTCTTGGCTAAATTAATCCAAGAGGAGGTCTTTGTTTTCATTCCTTAGTGCATTAATTGACACAAATAGGAAAGGACAGAGGTCACTTGTCAATAAGCATAACTGCCCACAGTGACTTGCCAGTGCTGCTCTTTGCAAAAGATACAGTTGGAAAGGCATAGATCCTTGCTCTGAATAAGCTGTACTTTCAAAGAGAAAAAGCACAGATTTTTTGTGTGTGTGTTTATATAAATTTGATGGGATGAATGAAAGAGAAAGGAAGTGTCAGTTGGACAGAATTGTAATTTAGATCAGAACATTCTGAGAAGATTTGGCAAGAAGATAACCTTTGAGAGAGAATTGTGGGAAGTATGAAAAAGTAGTCTAGTCAGTATAGGAAAGAAGATGAAATGTTATTAAGACTAAGATAAAGACATGCCGACTCTGTCAGAGGTAACCAGGATTTTAATAGGAGATTCAGTCAGATGGGCAATGGGATGGATAGAGGGAATATATGATCAGGCAAAACAGCACAGGCTATAATGAAGACTTTTCCTTTTACTCCAAGTCAGATACAAATGCATTGGACACAGATCACTGCTGTTGACAGAAACCTCTGTCAACAAATGCTGCCCAATGTGTGGACAACTACATCCACGGAAAACCTGAGAGAGCTTGTGAAGTGATTCTAGACACAAAATAACAGCATTAAGCATGGCTTCTTGGTAGCAGGAATTTCTTGGGTTTGCTCTCTTTGATAGAGGCAAGCACATTTCATTTGAGAGGCTTCCTGACTCAGCTTTAGCTGCAAAACTTTCAGCTCATTTAAGACTTAAATGATAAATTCATAAACATTTAAATGGTGTTTGTAAATTGCAGACACCATGTTTCTTGGTTGTGGCAAGGACCTTGAAACTCCATAGATTTGTGGCTGTAAATATGGCCACAAATCTCCACCATGAGGCTAGACTCTCAGAAATTTAAGGAATGGGATGGCTCCAACCCTCAAAGTCATGGCTTTAATCCTAGCCTCATCACTTAGCAAATTAAAGACTCATGTGGATAGAAAAAGGGAGATATACAGTAAAGATAGATTCAAAGAAGAAGAAAACCTCTAAATGGTTTATAGTGTGTTTAAAAATATATGTAGCTTGGGAAAGAAATGAAAAAGGATAAAGTCCTTAAAATAAAAAAGAGAGAATAGTTGGGTGTGGTGGCACACACCTTTAATCTCAACACTTGGGAGGCAGAGGCAGGAAGATCTCTGTGAGCTCAAGGACAGACTGGTTTACAGAGTGAGTTCCAAAACAGCCAAAGATATACAGAGAAACCCTGTCTCAAAAAGCCAGAATTTAAAAATAAAAACAAAAGAAATAGAGTTTAAAATAAAGCTACGTAAAAATGAAAAATACACAGAGAGTCTGTATACTGTATGTTATTGTGTTGTCTTTAAATTGTTTGATGGCTGAGGAAGGAGCAAAAGCTTCTAAAAGCTATCTGATTATAAATGCTGTTGGATTAATCCAACATATATATTTTGAAAATTTAAGTCAAAAGTTATGTTACTTCAAAATTTAAATCAAAAGGTATGTTACTTTGGAGAAAAGGTCTTGCTTTTGTTTCCACAGGACTCATTCTGGGTTAAGAAAAATCAGGTTTGATTAAGGAAGACCCCCCTGAGAAATCTCTGATAGGTCCACATGTTAGAGTTTTACATCCAGAACATCCTCAAGACTGCTGGCTGAGATGATCCAGGCTCACAGAATACTCCAGTTAGGACTTGACCATAATTCAAAATTTTCTTTGGGTCCCATCAGATTATCAGCCCCTCCAATCAGCTGGAAGTAGCCTGGAAAACTACGCCTGCATTCCCAAAATATAGATCATGGATATTTATACTTGTTTAGAATGCTGGCTACAAGTTGTTATGGCTAATGGTCAGGAGAAAAGTTAAACAAAGGAGATTCGATTCAGAGTTCTTGTTTAAAAAAGGGGGGGAGTGCTGTGGGATAATGTTCTGTACTCTGTAACTTGTATTTTAAATAAACGCTGATTGGCCAGTAGCCAGGCAGGAAGTATAGGTGGGGTGACCAGGCAGGAAGTAGAGTCAGGGCAATGAGAACAGGAGAATTCTGGGGATAGGAAAGACTCAGTCTACAGTGGTCATTCAGACACAGAGGATACAATATGTGTCTGCATCTCCCAAAAAGGTACCAAGCTGCGTGGCTAACATAGACAAGAATAATGGGTTAATTTAAATGTAAGAATTAATTAATAAGAAGCCCGAGCTAGGACAACAAGTTTATGATTAGTATAGACCTCTGTGTAATTCTTTGGGACTGAATGACTATGGGACCTGGTGGGACAGAAACCTCTGTTAACAGATCACAATTCAATTAGGGTTGGAGAAGGATATTAGGTACCCAAATGTTGATTTGTATGCATGCACACATACACACACAAACAAACTGGTTTTAGAAGCAATGGTGCTCAGTCAATGTCCTGAAAGAAAAAGACAGTAGTTTTTTTTTTTGTTTGTTTGTTTGTTTTTACGAGAATCAAGTAGGTCATTATGTGAGTTCCATCACCCAAGCCTTCCTTGGGTATGCTATACCCTGCATCTACATGTTTTAGAAAACTTTTCTAATATCAAAAGCAGGATGATGTGAAGTTGTGTCACTTCCCATATGGCTATCTTATCCCATGACCACCAAACAATTGTCAGGAGAGCAGGGCACATACTCCAGTCTGCAGAAAGGAAGACTGTTTTGAGTCTCCCTTGACAAATCATTTTCAAGAACCAATATTCTCTAGGCCAGAACCTAAGGAAGATCCCAAAAGTCCTAAAACCAGACTAGTGGAAAACTGGAAGATATTATAAACTAAGAAGGTCCAGATGGATTTTATAGCTTAACCTATAGTTACTACTAGTTGGGTACTAGTAGACACAGGCTTAGAGGTCAAGTACTCCTCAGGAAGAGCATAAAGATTAAGAGGTGGTAGAAAGAGAGTTCTGGCCTATGAAAGATCCTACGAATAATAATACAAAGGCAATGGATCCAGGACAGTGAGCAAAAACACACTGGTCTGTGATCTTGGGAAAGACACATAATAAAATGGAACACGATCCTTTCAAATGTATAGATGCCCTTCTCAAGAATCTATGTGCTGAAGCTCAAAAGAAACATTAAGAACAGTAGATGTGTGTTATGAATTCTGCCTCCTGGAAGGCCTACTGTCTATTTTCTCAAAATTCCAAACCTACTGTGAATTTCCCATGCCTCACATGCCACAGCGTGTTAGGTTTCATAAACAACGTTTATAAACAAAACCTTCAGAGCAGGGTAAAATCTTCAGATGTTTCTAGTAGTCAGAGGTCAACAGAGGACCATGGTACTGTGAGTCCAGACCAGACAGAATTCCTAGAAGTTCCTTCTCTTCTTTGGATCTAGTGGAGAACTTTATTAAGGTCTTCATTTTACCTGGACAGACTTCAGCCTCCTTTCTTATTTATGAGTGTGTATTTTCTTTATTTAATGACAATGGCTTTGAATCTTGGTGAGACATTCAATGGCTGCTCTATCTTCTCAGATATATTTTCTACACGAGTCCATTTTTTGAAAAATTGAGATAAATCCTCAGTGGTTAGTTTATGTAATGAATAAGATGTCAGAAGAAAGAGAAGGAAGCAAGAGCTTAGGCTCTGGCACTGGGATGGCAGTTCACTAATACTAAAGCAGTGCCCTAAATCAGAACTGTTCTAAAATGAACAGCTCAGCATGTTTAGCAGTATGACTGGAACAGCAAAATACATTTGGTTTTCCAATTCCAATCTTCACAATTCATTATGATATTCTGGTCCCTATAATAAAAAAGGTGCTACTGTTAACTTTCTGTATTCTAGACTTTATTCTAGGTACTACACCAAACAAAACAAAGCTTGTCTTCCTCCCTCCCTCTTTCTTGTCTGCTCTTCCTCATCTCATTCAGTGGTTGTTTCTTTAGCAGGTATTGAGGTAAGCTCACCATGTCAGGACAAATCAAGAGCAAACATAATCTTCACACTCACAGAGCTTATGGTTTTTTGAGTACAGCACATATTAGTTGAATAATCAGACATTCAAATGTACAATTGCTAATGTGCTAAATGGTGCAAGGAGCACTATGTGGAATTATAAGAGCATATATCTAAGAGATTTACCTTAGT
Source organism: Ondatra zibethicus (assembly GCA_004026605.1). NCBI lineage: Eukaryota > Metazoa > Chordata > Mammalia > Rodentia > Cricetidae > Ondatra > Ondatra zibethicus. The sequence goes on along the minus strand of PVIU01022242.1, from coordinate 12,833 downwards.
CCTTGGAGCTAGAAATCATGTTATAGGATAAATCTAGCTTGAACTAAGAACTTAAAGAATATGCCATTGTTCACAGGCAAATTTAGAGGAAAGAATGTTAGAGGGATAGAGAATATAACATGGCAAACCAACTACACAACAAGAAGATCCTCAAGGAAAAACCCATAACTAAAGAAGCCAAGGGAAGCCTTGACAAGGTGAAGCAGAAAACGAAGGGAGAATCTCAGGCCACATGTCATCGATGGGCAGTAGTGAAAACAAACATTTTGGGATGTGGTAAAGAAGGAAATGCCAACAAAGAAAGAGTAGTCAGTATTGTGGGAAACAAAGGGAAGAATAGTTGCAATCAAATCACATGGTGATAGTAACAAAGGTTTTAAAAAGTAGTTGATATAAGAGATTTCTGTGAAGTAAAATTTGGCAGTTAGGTAGGGAATAGATTGATTCTCAACCAAGAGAAGGATATAGCAAGATTAAAGGGTGATTATAGAGTATCATAATAAGGATCATCATTCTCATATTTTTACTTTTAATTTATTTTTATTTGGGTGAACTTTCATATATGTACAGTATTTAAATCATTTCCACTCCACCCTATTATGAATCTTACAGGTTGGTCAGGAAGACAAGCATTATATATGCAAAAACACAAAGATGAATTTTGTAATAAATGCCATCATGGAAGAATGGACAGATGTCAAAGGAGGTCAAAGGAAAGAAATATAGACCATCCAGGAAGAAGGATCTTAGAAAGATGTGTTGCTAAGTGGGAGTTACTTTAAACAAATTAAGGCAAGAAGAGAGGTATTACTAAACCCAGGAAAGAGAGGGTCAGTATTTTCCAGAAAGACGGGAGAGAATAGTTGAGTTAAGTTGGTCTAATAATGATGTAATATGAAGAACAGGGACCTTAATTCCACATTAAAGAGCTTGGTGTCCATCCTAGAATGATAACAATATACTAGAGGATTTTTTTGTATTTACAACTTTTAGAATTTCATGAATTTTATATTTCATTGTCATCCCTATCTTTCCCTTTCAACTTATTCTGTGTGAACCTCCCCCAAATCAATCTCAAATTTATGACTTCTTTGTTTACACACATATGTATATGTATATTTAAAGATTTATATATTCTTTGAGACCTTTATACACACATGTATTTATAAATACAGCCTATTGAGTCCATTTAATGTTGCTTGTATGCGATGTATATTGGGGCTGATCATTTGGAACAGGATAACCTATCAAGAGATCTTTTCTGAAGAAGACTGATCTTCTTTTCTAGGGAGCCAGTAATTGCCCAATTTTAAGCAAAGGAAGCCTTTTGTGATCATGGATCTTTGTTTATAAATATAACCTGGATAATATCATAATGTAGATCTGACAGGAGGGAACTGGGTTACTCATCAGACTGCATAAGACAAGAGCAATGCTTCTTCCAAGTGGAACCACTGATGTTGGTGTGTCTATGTATGATTCTCATTACTCTATCATTAATTTCCATTCCCTATCCACTCACTATGTCCCTAACAATATCACATTTCACACTTGTAAGCAGCTCTAAGAGACAGATGATATTAGCCTCTTTTATTGCATAATGATGCACCTTTCAGGAGAAGAACCCATCTCCACAGGATCATACAGCCAACAGGTAGAGGAATAACAATGCTGGCTTGATACCGGAGCATGCATTTTATGCCTCATTCTCTGCAAGCCAGAAGCATCAAGTTAAAAGAGAATCTGTCTATATTTGCGATGAGAAACAGGAAGAATGGGATGGACACACTGAAATCTTATTTTAATAGTATGGACCAGAGCATGGGGAGGTCCTCTGTCTAAGGCTGGTGGATATCATTTTGTACCAATAAGCCCCTTTTACAATATGCCTCCTGTCATGTAGAGCATACAAAGATTGGATAAAGAAGATATTTTCTGACATTTTTAGGTAATAATGAATTCTAATTTCATCTTCTTCAAATGTGAAATTCAGCAGGAAAGTTGAGATTGACAAACTAGACTGGCAAACAGATTCTGGGAACACTTTGGATATCCCATCATTGATAAACAAGTAGAATATTCACCTGGAAGGTGATTCTGGGAAGGAAATCAGGCAATAAAAGCAATATCTTAAATACTTAATGGAAAGTACAAGTAAAGTACTTTAAAAATATAATAATAATATATATATACTATAGAAATCTTTTACTAATTGTTTTATCATTGGTCATATGCTGGTTTCTTTTACAAATTTATTTTAGCTCTTATTTCTAATGACACTGATTAAAATTAGAATATTCAAATTTACAAAATCTTCTCCATTCCACAAAGAAACCTGCCTAATTTGCTAGCCAATTTATTATACAAAGCTGTCCAACTGTGGGCCAAAACAGCCCTGGCTCTGTTTACAGCTATCTCAAATTAAACACACATCTAATTTGTAAATTATTATCACCCTTGGACTTCAGAATTCTTTTATTCCCTTTTCTGGGAAAAACTTATTTAATTTTTTTTTGCATGTAATCATTTACATTTTTGAAGGCCAAGTTTCTTTTCATGTAGACAGTTTTAACTTCTTTGGATTATATTTCTGAGGTCCCTGGTGTTTGTTTCTCCTCCCAAGCTAGGAACATTTTAAATTTTTATGAGTGTGCTTTGAGATCTACATCTTCTTCCAATACATTAAAGATGTTGGGCTAGAATCCCTCATACATCCCTATGGTACCCACACTTCCTATATCCTAGCAGTTCAATAGAGATTCTGAAAACATTACTCAATCCACATCAATAAACATCTATATAAAGTTAATGTGAACAATTCTGTGGTTTCAATCCTCCTCCTCATAAAAGAGCAATCTATATAATAATACCTGGAAGTGAAGATTTGGATAAGCCCTTGTCCTCGGTTTTTAAAGATTTCACTGTCAACTTACTTATATGAAACCATTGAGTGTCTCAGAACCACCTGTAAAATTTTGGCCAGTGCAAGAATGAAGGAAATTATCTCACTAGCTTAGATCTAGCACCATTTAAAATATTCCTAAGTTACTATTGACTAACAAAATATGGAGATTGATTGGACAATGGTTATGTATTTATGTTTTATTTATTGTTTGTAGACCAATTTGTAGATGAAGAAGCAAATTATTTTGGGATTGAAAGATACTGGACAAGAATTAGCTTTTGGTAACTTGAAAACGTGGCGTGAATTCCATTACTCAAACCCAATCAAAGTGAGTTATGCAATGTTATATTTTCTCTTTCCATTCCTCTGTGCTGCCAGAAAAACATGCCTGTGTTACACATGCCACCTTCCTTTAGATCAGGGCTTATCAAGCCATGCATCCCAACTGCTTTGGTGGGGGGTGGACAAATGACCCTTTATCAGGGATCACATATCAGATACCCTACATGGCAGATATTTACATATGACTCATGACAGTGGAAAAGTTATAGCTATGAAGTAACAATGAAAATAATTTATGGTCAGAGTCACCAGAACATGAGGAACTGCATTTAATGGATCATCATAGCATTAAGAAGGTTGAGAGCCACTGTTTTAGATGCTAAGCTATTTAAAGGCTAGATTTCTATTTGGAGTGATTTTTCCCTGATCTTATTATACTTTGATTATTAAATATGAGTTAACTACATTTGCAATTTTATTTTAAATAATGCAAAATAAAGTTTGAATTTTTGGTGTTTCATAGAAAGGTCTAATATTTTTTCAGAGATTCATTCATCCTCTTTTTTAAGTGGCTAGCTGTTGTTTGATACATCACTGTCAAGCCAGAAGTTCTCCATCCCAGTATTCCTCAATTCTCCTTTTCTAATGGAAATGAAGTGTGATACTTCCTTGCCATGAAGTTAAATGATAAACTTGATACCTATACCTTCTTTCTCCCCCCCCTTATTAAAAATTTATATGTTAAAGATTCCAAGATCCTAAGCAGATGACAAAACACAGTTAAGAGCTCAGAATGCAAAAATTATACATATTAGATACTTTGATTAACTATTCAAATGCCCATATAGCTTTTGTGTAAATGTATTCATAATAGAAACAAGCTATCTTTTTCCATTTAAAAGATTTATTTACTTAATTTACACACTATGTGTATTTGACTGAGTGAATTTATGTGAATCATGTGCACAGAGGATCCAACAGAGGCCAGAAGAAGATACTGGATTCCCTGGAACAGCATTTTTAAGAGATTGTGAATTGCTATGTAGATACTGAGAACAGAACTAAGATCCTCTGCAAGAACTGTAAGCATTCTTTTTTTTTTTTTTTTTGCTTCTGAATCCACTCTTTTATTTCTTGTTAGGTTTATGGTATAGGAAATTGGCTCAGCATATTTTTATCTCATTACAATTGGCTTATTCAGAAGAACACTGATGAATGGACAAGTTTGATGCTCTGGCCATCTGCATCTGCATCTTATACCTTCACTCTCTTCCAGGCATAAAATGTTGAGCCTTCTCTATAGCCTGCCTACTTGTGTTTTTGAAATTATTTTGTAAGGGCTTTGGAGGGGAGAGCTTAGTCAATCAAGTTTTTACTAAAAAAAAAAATCCAGGGGACTTGAGTTTGGATCCCCAGCAACTAGGACAACAGCCAAGCACTGTGGCTGATACCTGTTATCCCAACACTGGGAAGATGGAGAGGATCCTGGGGCTTGAGGCTGGCCCATCTATCTGGTCCATGAGCTCCAGGTCCAGATGTCTCAAGAATAGGGTGGAGAAAAAATTGAATAAGACACTTCAAGTGACTTCTGGTGTTCAAGTACACAAACAGACATAGGCACGCACACAACATATTAGTAAAGAAAATTAAAAAGAAACGTGTCCTCCAAACCTAAAATATGCATCAGGGAGGAGACACACATTTCCAAAAGACCATTTCTTGTCACTTCTACAACAGCAGAAGTATTATCAGAGTTCAATGCCAATTGCAGCCATCACACACTTGATGGGAAAGACAGCCAATTGTGGCCATCATGGCTAAAGAAAGATAAATGTGTAATTTTCATAATATTGAATCTATTCAATATGACATGAAGTAGAATTCATTCAGAAATTATACCTAGCTATAATTATCTTTTATTAAAGTGGTTTCTTACTGATTTCTTAAATATTCACAACTTTTATTGCCTTGCCTATGGGTATTTGCCCAGTGGTAAAGCACTTGCCTAGCATGCATGAGACCCTAGTTTCAACCTCTCTCCCCCCCCTGTCTCTTTCTCCTTTCTCTCTCTCTCTCTCTCTCCCTCTCAAACACACAAACACACACTTCTTAATTTAATATGTAAATAAGCAATGTCATGGTAGATAGGCTAAAAAAATCTTTAAAATGTTTTTAGATGGTTTTACTTTATGTGTAAGAGTGTTTTGCCTGCATTTATGTATTTGTACCACGTGTGTGCTGGGTGCCGCAAAGGTCAGAAGTGATGTCAGGACCACTTGGAACTGGAGTTATGGACAGTTGTGAGCTTCCATGTGGGTGCCGGCAACCAAGCCTGGGCCCTCTGTAAGAGCAACAATTGCTTGTAATAATTAAGCCATCTCTACGGCCCATTAAAAATGTTATATATTAATGTACGATCAAGTTTCAGCATCTCATTAAAAATAACCAAGTAAATTAGATATTTCATATTAGTCAATTTTTTTTTCTCAAGAAAGTGTAAACTTGAGATACTTGTGCTCTTCATAAAAGTTACCATTGTTCCCCAGTTTTATGGGAACCAATCTTTCAACTTTAACTCAGCTTCACAACACAGTGTTGCTAAGCACATCTGTACTCAGTCAAAAAAAAAAAAAACTCCAAATATACGTGCCTTTATCTTGCTGCTGTCACTACCTATGACAACACTTTGTATTGTTTGCCTGCTACGCTGCAAAACCCCACACATTCATTTCTCTAAACACAGCATCTGTAGGGGGATTGCTGCTCTTAGATATCATTTCTTTTCTGCATCTAAAGGCCCCTTATATTTTTCAATGCCAAGTTACTCCTATTATTAACAAGTTCTATTTGATGCTGTACACTAGTATTTAAAGATGATCTTTCCCTGTGTAAGTGGCTTCAAAGATAGTATATTTGTCTTCTGAAAAAGAACAAACTCAATTCTCTAATGCAGTTACCTCGCCAGTTCAACATATCCTGAGGCAGCTCTGGCAAGGGGCTGTAAAAGATTGGTATTGATATTCCATGGCATTCAGTTGTCAAGCTTCCAACAGGAGGAAGAGCATTTAGCAAATCTGGCCATGTGGCAGCTAATTACACTATTACAAAGTAAATTTACAGCGGGTGACTTGTAGGCTATGCATTGACAACAAGCATCCAAGTTTTCTTCCCTTGTTTTCCCATAAATAAACAGACAAAAGTTGAACTGTTTATGCGATACATAAAGATGGCTTTCTTGAAGACATTGCAGGAATCTTGGATTTTGTGATCTCACATATAGCTTCTATGTGCTTGTTTAATTTATTGATTTTTATGACTCCTATATGTCATGTTTCTTGTGTAATTCTATGACTTATAGACTATTGAGTCATTTAAGTATTTAGAATATGACTAAGGGAGATGCAACATGTTAACAAAATGTTCGAAGACTCAGTTTCCTGCAGTAGACCCTCACACATCCAAGTTTTAAACACATACACAGTCTCTAGTCTGAGATTTGAAAACAGTTTTGTTCTTCAGAGCTTATCAAATACTTGGGAAATAATTGTATTCAGACATGATCCATGTGTAATTGAAAGCAAGGGTCTGATGAGCGAGGAAACTTTCTGGTGTGTTTTAGAAACTGTTGTTTGCTGTCTTGGCTGGACAATCCTGCCTCATTTATTGTTGGGTCATTTTGTCTACTGAGGAGGATCAGGCCATCTTTGCCTACAACATAATGTAAAAGTGGCCAAATGTGAAGGATTATAGGCACATTCAATCCTTGGGGATGTTTCAAGTAAACCAGTGTCTGTGAACAAGTTTCAATGACAAGTTCATTACCATTCTGCCTTGTAGTTTTCCACGTTCATGCAAAAATTTTGTGATATTGTGAGCAAAATTGTATTATAGCTAACTCTTTGAATAAAAGAACAAATGTTGACAGGTTTATCTGCTTACTCTTGTACATGTTGGAATAAGCATATTTAATGTAAAAATACACTAATATATCATAGTATCTTTCAAAATTAAATAATACTTTTATTTCCTGAGTCACACAAACAAGTGTGCCAGCAAAGACTCATTGTACAAGGGTCAGTTTATAAAAAGCCATGATAAATTTAGTAAGAAATTTTTATTTTCAATTTTCTATTCAAATTTCATTTTCAAATTATCTGTTGAGAAAAGAAGATCTCTAGCACAAGGTTAGAGCTGTTCCTTTTGGAGTACATATTTCTTTTTAAGTTGTTGGAATTTTATTATAATATGGATAGATAATTGCTTTTACTTCGTCTTCCACATGATTACAGTTATCTTTAACAGACTTAACAGATATGAGTAACTTATGAACATTCAAATTTTGATAAATTAATAATAATTAATAATTCTGTCTTTTTGAAAGCTACTTCAGTGTCTGTCTCCTATTGTTAACATGTTAAGTTATTATTGTATCAAGGCTTTCACACTGAATTATATCTTAGGACTTTCTCCCTTATTTTACACTGTTGAGAAGAGTCCACAAGGAGTTCTTTCCTGCGTGTGGCAGGACCACATTGCATCCTTTTCTCCTCTACCTTCCAGCCTGGCCATTGCTTCCTCTGTCTGCCCACTTGCTCAGGACCATTGTTGCCTACATTATTTCCACCTAGAATGCTAATTCGTCATTTCCCATTGCATGGGGGGTATTTCCATCTTTCAATGTACCATGAGAAACAACCATATGAGCTTTGGATTCACTGGCACCTAGAAGATTAATCCACAGAATCACAGTCAGCCCCAACTACACCTTTTAGAGGAAAGTAAAAGATGAGTAGAAAAGGTAAGAACACATGCAACACCACAAAGAACAACACAACACCGGTAAAACCTAAAGACCCTACAACAGCAAGACTTGAACAACCAAATATAGATGAAGTAGAAGAAAATAACTTAAAAAAATAACTTCAGGAGAATGTTTCAATCCTAATAGTTTAAGAAGGTAGATTCGGCATCGTAATAAATCCTGGACATTTACTCACTCATTTCAAGTTTCAATTTATGTAACATCATAGGAGTGAAAGTCTGAAGTTGAGGGCTAGCTTCTTGCTCTCATCTCAGATCTCTTACTTTCAAGTTTATTCCTTGTGGCAATCCATAGCTCTCTGTTTCCAAATGAATTTCAAAGTGGAGGAAATGCACTCTCCTCTGGCAGGAACCTTCCGGGAATGCATGTGGAAATCAACAGACACAGAAGATATCAAGCACATCTTAAATTTCTAGATATATATTTTGAATGTTCAGTCAGTGATCTACAAAAAAACCAGAAATAGTCATATTTTCCAAACACAGCAATAGTTGAAATATAATTTTACCAAAAACCTAGACTTCGTTTTAGAAGTAATTTAAAAAAAAACAGCAGAAATTAATTCCTTCACACTGGAGCAGACTTGGGAAGGAATAGCGATAAGACTGATGGGAAACGGGGAGCTGGAGAAGGATCCTGGAGGAGGTCTTATATGTCAAGCATGGTAGATCAGCGTGGGTATCACTAGAGCATTGAAAGAGATGGTGGAAAGAGGTAGCCTCCTCACCTTTTCCATCCAATTACTGTCTTTGGATGTGTGTTTTTGTACAGACAGATTTGTTAGCTTCATTGTAATAAGTAAGGGTGTCAACATGCTTTTGTGTTTTCACATAAGCTTGAGTATTTTTCTTTCATTATTTTAAGAAGTTAAATTTATTTTGACTGATACAGAAAATTATTATGCATATTTGTGGGGCACTATGGGCCGTTTCAGCACATGCATGCATTGTACAATGTTTGAACAAGTTTCAGCGTTTCTATTTGCTCAGATATTTGTCTTTTTCTATTTTGAAACATTCAAAATTCTTTCTTTAGCTTCCTCAGATACTCAGTACCTTATACTAACTATCCAGTCCTTCAACTGTGCAGCAACCAGAACTTCTGCCATGACAGCTTAATTTCTCAGTCACCAGTGTCCCCTGCTCCCCTTGAACTCTGGCAACTGTCATGCTGCCTCCATGTTACCTTTTAGAGAGCATACCATTTCAAATGTAAGAGCGCCCTTTATAAAACATCATCTTTGTGTTGTATAAAGCACATTAGTCTGGAAATAGGGAAATCTTTGCTTTGTATTCTTTTTTTCTGGACCCGAGAATGGGTATAACCTGAGCTCTGTGGACCTCCATCTTCTACTGGAAAGTAGAGAGGCATATCTAGAACCTGGTGCTCATGTCCAGCAACCATTATCCTTGCTCTGTGATGTCACAAACGGAGTGTGATTGTAACATGGAGGGGCTGCTTGTTGGGGTTTCTGTCCTGCCTGGTATCCCACAGCCAGCAAATCCCAAAGAAAATCACACAGGTCTACATAAGTTATAAACTGATTGGCCCACTAGCTCAGGCTTCTTATTAACTCTTACAACTTATATTAGCCTATTATTCTAGTATATACTAGCCACATGTGATCATTACCTGATACTCAGTTGACAAAGTTGAATATTTTCAAATTCAAATATAACTTAGAGGTAAAACAATCTTACATAATTCCAGTGCAGTCTTTTTCCTTAACTTCCTCAACAAATCCAACAAGTAATATATACATAGATATACATATGTATATACATATATTCAATAAATGATGCCTCACCCCACTTCAACAAATAGAACTCTAAAATTGGCCTAGAGAAGATAAAGTCCATCATTACCCCAGGTATTATTATATTCCCTTTTTGAAAGCAATAGTCATTTTAAAAGCAGTAGAAATTGAATTCCTCTATACACATATATAAAAAGACAAAAGTCAATGGTAATTTTGGTTGTAAAAATTAATAAGATCAACGTGGAGAAAACTTAGGAGTCTATGTTTTCCAAGTTACTGGTCCTGCAACTCTTTATCAGAAGTTCTCATCTTTTCATTTTGTATTTGCTCTCTGCAAGATTATATTCTGTTTCTCTTGGGTTGATGTCAGGCATAATAATAAAAATAACACTGACCTCCCATAGGCAAAAGACTTTGGGAGTCTTATTGTCTTGTGTGAGGTTTCCAAGTGTCTTTTGAAGTTGTTTTTCTACTACCTGCTAGTCCAGGCCCTCTGCCAGCTATGGGAGCAGCTTGCCCCCTGGAAGGCTGGGGGTGACTTCTCCAGGTCAGCCTGTGAGTAGTGGAGAGAATAGCATGCTTGTCAATGCTGCTAGTTCACTGTGGCCAGGAAGGGGCCAAAGGCAGAAGAAATTCTCATCCGTAGCCACTTAACTGCTCGGCAAGAGAGAAATCAAAGCATTCACAGCAGCAAAGGGACGCCTGGTGGTTTTCACTGAGGAGAGCAGGGTCAGTGGGCAGGGTTGCATCTTTGTGAACCTTTCCATCTTACCATCTCCCCTGGTCTCCAAGTTTTTGTATCTCAGGCCTACCGTTGCTCTTTCTTTGTTCAAAATATTTTCTGGGACTCCTATACAAACACAACACCAGTAGCTTTTAGATCTTGTGCATATTCTTCCCTGGCAAAAGGTCAAAGGAAATGATTAAGCATGTTTCTCCTGGATGTGGACTCCTTCCCCAACCCCCTTTTGTTCTTCAGTATTATCAGAAATTCAGAAGCTCCTTTTTGCTATTTCATGAAAGGTAGAAGTAGAAATCATAGAAGAGTTGTCTTGGGTGCCATCAAGCCACTCTGGTGGAAATCTTAGTGTTAACAGCCATTTGAGAGGTCTCCACTCTCTCATTTCCTCAAGATGGATAGAGAGAGGGCTTTTGCTCTTACAGCTGAGCTCTTACCTAATATATTCGAGGGACTGTATTTGTTGTTTTTATTATTTTTATTTCTTTTAAATTAGTGAACAAAGCAACATAGTTCCTTTTAGAAAGTTTACACACACTGTGTTTTTGCTGACCCCCACCCCAATTCCACTCTCCTTATAACCCCATATTCATATCTTAGTTATTCTAATGCCCTCCCCATGCCCATTCCTTAAATTCTCATTTCCTCTTCTCATGCTACAAGGGCTATTTTCAGAGCTTTGGGTCTTAATTCTCAGAACACCATGGGGTTCACTCTATATATCCCCATTTATAGATGAGAGAATGAAGTCAGACAGGGTAAGGGACTTGACTAAACTCACCTACTGAGTAAATTCAGGATACAATATGGTTGTCACTCTGAAGTACTATATTTGGGTCTGATCTACATGTCTTTATCTTTCTTTTCTTTAAATCCTTAACACTAGCAGTCTTTGGTTGAGCATTTGGAGACTGTGAAGTATCAACAAAGCGATTATGTGAGTTGATGATAGCCATACTACTCAAACCAAGGTGACTACATACCCCTGTTCATCTAAAACAAATCTGACTTGCTCCTCTCACCTCAAGTCCTATTCATTCTCAAAAATATTCTAGATTGCATAATAAATGATATGGCTATATTCAATCGAAACATAAAATACACTTGGGAAAAACCATAGAGGACTGTTACTTTCACCATTGTACTTACTTCTAGAAATAGAATTTCCTTGCTTTGGGCCAAATTTGTATTTATGAATTCTGATTTGATGACAGGCCCATTTGCCTTGTGTGAAGTAAATGTAGTCTATGTAGTTAAAATTAGGGGGGTCAGGAAGCCATATGTTTTACTTGTGTTGATTTTTATATAGGAAAACTTGCTCAATAGGTTTTTCTTGCTGTATCTTATCACTTAGGAAGGAGTATGTATTTGACTAAGGGGGAAGAAGTTCCTCATGACAGAGTGGTGAGCTGGATGTTCATACTCAATGTGGTGATTTGAATGAGAATGCCCCTCTTAGGATCAGTCCTCATTTAGTGTGACTGTTTGGGAAGAATTAGATCTGGCTTTATTGGAGTAGGTGTGACACAGTTGGATGAACTGTGTCACTGGAGTTGGGCCTTGAGGCTTCAACAGCTTATTCAGGGCCCAGTCTCATTCTCTCTGCCTGCCACTTATGCATCATATTAAGATCTCAGCAACTGATTCAGCACCATGCCTGCCTGCTGCAACACTCCCCACCAGGATGGTCATGGATAAACCCTCTTACACTGTAAGCAAGTCCCTAATGAAATGCTCTCCTTTATAAGTTACTTTGGTATGGTGTTTCATCATCGTAATAGTACAGTAACTAAGACACTCAGTATATAAAAAAAATGTCATGAAAGCAGGCACCAAGTTCAAAAGAAAAAGGAGGAAGGGTGCTTGAAACCTTATGATTAAAATGAAGAGCATTGTGTTTTGAGAAAAAAATGAAGGGAACAAGAGATACTAAAAGAGAAGATTGCAAAGGTCATTGGCTGGTAGTATTTTTGATGGATTGGGGGAGAGGATGTTGAAGAGACAGAGAGGTCAAAAGAATGAACATGAAGAATTTGGATGATGTTATTCCACAGGTAATATACTCCAAACAGAACTAGAGTGAAATTAGGCTTCATAATTTTATGGGCAATGAATAACATCAGTAACCCCATAGGGTGCTGAATATCGAGGACAAAATGGTTTGGAGATTATTATTATACTTCTAGATAAGACCTTTCAATATAAGTTAGCACAGTATGGAGTGGTTATATATTTGGAGTGATAAGCTAGTAGTATTGTTCTATATTTTCACTTTTAGATTTTCCATGTTTCTTGGTCAAAGTTGTAGTTTGCAGTGTTAAAGAAA
>PVIU01022241.1:0-29797 GCA_004026605.1 Ondatra zibethicus | reverse complement strand
GGCTCCCCCCACCAAGACATCCTCTTCCCTGTTCCTATATCCGTCCCTCCTCCCTCTCAATCATCCTGCTCCCCCAAGCTCTCCCCAGCCCTCCCCCTCTCCTCCTTATGCCCCCCCTCCTCTCACTCCACCCCCACCCCCATGCTCCCATCCCCTGCCTGGCGATTCTGTCCCCTTCCAATTTCCAGAAGGATCTATATCAGTTGTTCTTAGGGTTCACCATATTACTTAGCTTCTCTAGGATCATGAACTGTAGGCTCAATGTCCTTTGTTTATGGATAGAATCCACTGATGAAAAAGTACATACCATATTCGTATTTTTGGGTCTGGGTTATCTCACTCAGGATATTGTTTTCTACTTCCATCCATTTGCCTGCAAAATTCAAGATGACATTGTTTTTTACCGCTGAGTAGTACTCTAGTGTGTAGATGTGCCACACTTTCTTTATCCATTCTTCCATTGAGGGGCATCTAGGTTGTTTCCAGGTTCTGGCTATTACAAATAATGCTGCTATGAACACAGTTGAACAAATGCTTTGGTTGTATGATTGGGAAATTCTTGGGTATATTCCCAAGACTGGTATTGCTGAATCCTGAGGTATGTTGACTCCCAGTTTTCTGAGAAACCACCACACTGATTTCCAAAGAGGTTGCACAAGTTTGCATTCCCACCAGCAATGGATGAGTGTTCCTCTTACTCTATACCCTCTCCAGCATAGGCAACCATTGGTGTTTTTGATTTTAGCCATTCTGACAGATATAAGATGGTATCTCAAAGTTGTTTTGATTTGCATTTCCCTGATAGCTAAGGAAGTTAAACATGTCCTTAAGTATCTTTTGGCCATTTGAAATTCTTCTGTTGAGAATTCTCTGTTCAGTTCAGTACTCCATTTTTTAATTGGGTAATTTAGAATTTTAATGTCTAGCTTCTTGAGTTCTTTATATATTTTGGAGATCAGACCTTTGTCTGATGTGGGGGTCAGTGAAGACCTTCTTCCATTCTGTAGGCTGCCTTTTTGTCTTAATGACTGTGTCTTTTGCTTTACAGAAGCTTCTCAGTTTCAGGAGGTCCATTTATTCATTATTGCTCTTATTGTCTGTGCCACTGAGGTTATTTATAGGAAGTGGTCTCCTGTGTCCATGTATTGCAGGCTACTTCCCACTTTCTCTTCTATCAGATTCAGTGTGGTCAGATTTATATTGAGGTCTTTAATCCATTTGGACTTGAGTTTAGTGCATGGTGATAGATAAGGGTCTATTTTCATTCTCCTGCAGGTTGACATCCAGTTATGCCAGCACCATTTGTTAAAGATGCTTTCTTTTTTCCATTGTATAATTTTAACTTCTTTGTCAAAAATCAGGTGTTCATAGGTTTGTGGATTAATATCCAGGTCTTCCATTTGATTTCATTGGTCAATGTCTCTGTTTTTATGCCAATACCAAGCTGTTTTCATTACTGTAGCTCTGTAATAGAGTTTGAAGTCAGGGATGGTAATGCCTCCGGAAGTTCCTTTATTGTATAGGATTGTTTTGGCTATCCTGGGATTTTTGTTTTTCCATGTAGAGTTAATTATTGTTCTCTCAAGGTCTACGAAGAATTTTGTTGAGATTTTGATGGGGATTGCATTGAATCTATAAATTACCTTTGGTAGAATTGCCATTTTTACTATATTGATCATACCAATCCAGGAGCATGGGAGATCCCTCCATTTTCTGGTATCCTCTTCATTTTTTTTCTTCAAGGCCTTAAAGTTCTTGTCAAAGAGATCTTTCACTTCCTTGGTTAGTGTTACCTCAAGATACTTTATGCTATTTGTGGCTATTGTGAAAGGTGATATTTCTCTGATTTACCCCTCTGCTTCTTTATCCTTTGTGTACCGGAGAGCTACTGATTTTTTTTTTTTTTGAGTTGATCTTGTATCCTGCCATATCACTGAAGGTATTTATCAGCTGTAGGAGTTCTTTGGTAGAGTTTTTGGGGTCACTTATGTACACTATCATATCATCTGCAAATAACAAAGTTTGACTTCTTCCTTTTCAATTCGAATCCCCTTGATCTCCTTATGTTGTCTTATTGCTATTGCTAGAACTTCAAGCACTATATTGAAGAGCTATGGAGAGAGTGGACAGCCTTGTCTTGTTCCTGATTTTAGTAGAATCACTTTGAGTTTCTCTCGATTTAATTTGATGTTAGCTGTCAGCTTGCTGTATATTGCTTTTATTATATTTAGATATGATCCTTGTATGCCTAATCTCTCCAAGACCTTTATCATAAAGGGGTGTTGAATTTTGTCAAATGCTTTTTCAGCATCTAATGAAATGATCATATGGTTTTTTTTCTTTCAGTTTATTTATATGATGGATTACATTGATAGATTTTCATATGTTGAACCAGCCCTGCATCTCTGGGATGAAGCCTACTTGATCATAATGGATGAATTTTGATGTGTTCTTGGATTTGGTTTGCCAGTATTTTATTGAGAATTTTTGCATTGATGTTCATGAGTGAGATTGGTCTGTAATTCTCTTTCTTGGTTGTGTCTTTGTGTGGTTTTGGTATCAGGGTAGCTATAGCTTCATAAAAAGTGTTTGGCAATGACTCTTCTGCTTCTATTATGTGAACACATTAAGGAGTATAGGTATTAGCTCGTCTTGGAAATTCTGGTAGAATTCTGCATTAAAACCATCTGGTCCTGGTCTTTTTTTTGGTTGGGAGGTTTTTCATGACAGCTTCTATTTCCTCGTGACTTATAGGTCTATTTAAATTGTTCACCTGGTCTTGATTTAATTTCTGTATATGGTATTTATCTAAAAAACTGTCTATTTCTTTTACATTTTCCAATTTTGTGGCATATAGGCTTTTGTAGTAAGACCCAATGATTCTCTGAATTTCCTCAGTGTCTGTTGTTATGTCCCCCTTTTCATTCCTGATCTTGTTAATTTGAGTGTTCTCTCTCTGCCTTTTGATTAGTTTGGATAGGGGTTTGTCAATCTTGTTGATTTTCTCAAGGAACCAGCTCTTTGTTTCATTGATTCTTTGGATTGTTTTCTGTGTCTCTATTTTGTTGATTTTAGCCCTCAGTTTGATTATTTCCAGTCTTCTACTCCTCCTGGGTGAATCTGCTTCGTTTTTTTCTAGAGCTTTACGGTATGTTGTTAAGTCACTAATGTGTGATTTCTCTGTTTTCTTTATGTGGGCCCTTAGTTCTATGAACTTTCTTCTTAGCACTACTTTCATAGTGTCCCATAGGTTTTGGTATGTTGTGTCTTTATTTTCATTGAATTCAAGAAAGACTTTAATTTCTTTCTTTATTTTTTCTTTGACCCAAGAGTGGTTCAGTAGTTGACTGTTCAGTTTCCATGAGTTTGTAGGATTTCTGGGGGTGGAATTGTTGTTAAATTCTAACTTTACTCCATGGTGATCCGATAAGACACAGGTGGTTACTCCAATTTGTTTGTATCTGTAGATGTTTGCTTTGTTACCAAGTATGTGATCAATTTTTGAGAAGGTTCCATGAGATGCTGAGAAGAAGGTATATTCTTTCCTGTTTGGGTGGAATGTTCTATAGATGTCTGTTAAGTCTATTTGATTGATTACATCTGTTAGTTCTCCTATTTCTCTGTTAAGTTTCTGTCTGGTTGACTTGTCCATTGGTGAGAGAGGAGTGTTGAAATCTTCTACTATTAATGTGTGGGACTTGATGTGTGATTTGAGTTCTAGTAATGTTTCTTTTACATATGTGGGTGCTTTTATATTAGGGTCATAGATATTCAGTATTGAGACTTCATTTTGATGAATTGTTCCTGTTATGAGTATAAAGTGTCCTTTTCCATACCTTGTGATTGAATTTAGTTCGAAATCAATTTTGTTAGATATTAGGATAGCCACACCCACTTGTTTCTTAGATCCGTTTGATTGGACAACCTTTTCCCAACCCTTTACTCTGAGGTAGTGTCTGTCTTTGAGTTTGAAGTGTGTTTCTTGTAAACAGCAGAATGTTGGATCCTGTTTTCGTACCCATTCTCTTAACCTGTGCCTTTTTATAGGTGAATTGAATCCATTGATATTAAGTGATAATAATGACCAGTGGTTGTTAACTCCGGTTATTTTTTTTGGTGGTAGTGTTTGTGTGTTTCCCTTCTTTGAGTTGTGCTCGTGGAGGGTTATCAGATGTCTGTGCTATTGTGGGTGTTGTTGCCTTCCTTGGGTTGAGGTTTTCCCTCTAGTACTTTCTGTAAGGCTGGGTTTGTGGATACGTATTGTTTAAATCTGTTTTTGTCATGGAATATCTTGTTTTCTCCATCAATAGTGATTGAAAGCTTTGCTGGGTATAGTAGTCTGGGCTTGCATCCATGGTCTCTTAGTGTCTCAGCACATCTGTCCAAGACTTTCTAGCTTTCATGGTTTCCATAGAGAAGTCAGGTGTAATTCTGATAGGTTTACCTTTATATGTTACCTGACCTTTTTCCTTTGCAGCTCTTAATATTCTTTCTTTATTCTGTATGTTTTGATTATTATATGGCGAGGGGATTTTTTTTTGATCCAGTCTATCTATCTGGTGTTCTGTAAGCTTCTTGTACCTTCATAGGAATATCCTTCTTTAGGTTGGGAAAGTTTTCTTCTATAATTTTGTTGAATATATTTTCTGGGCCTTTGAGCTGTAATTCTTCTCCTTCTTCTACCCCTATTATTCTTAGGTTTGGTCTTTTCATGATGTCCCAAATTTCCTGGATGTTTTGTGTTAAGAATTTGTTGGATTTGCTGTTTTCTTTGATCAATGCGTTTATTTCCTCTATAGTATCTTCAGTGCCTGAGATTCTTTCTTCTATCTCTTATATTCTGTTGGTTATACTTGTCTCTGTAGTTCCTGTTCGTTTACCCGTATTTTCCATATTCAGCTTTTCCTTGGTTTGTGTTTTCTTTATTACCTTCATTTCGGTCTTCAAGTCTTGAACTGTTTCCTTTACCTGTTTGATTGCTTTTTCTTGGTTTTCTTGGGTATCTTTGAGGGATTTATTAATTTCTTCTAACTATTTGTTTGTTTTCTCTTCCATTTCTTTAAGGGAGTTTTTCACATCCTGTTTAAGAGTCTCTATATCATTTTTATAATGGTACGTTTAAAGTCGATTTCTTCCACTGCTTCTGGATTAGGGTGTTCAAGTCTTCCTGTTGGGTGTTCACTGGATTCTGGTGATATCATGTTGCTTTTCAGGTTGTTGGAGGAATTCTTGCATTGGCGCCTACCCATCTCTTCCTTCAAATGTGGCCAGGGGAGTCTTGGCGTCTTGGTCCAATCTCTGCTGTGGCTGACTGTGTACTTGGGAGTTTTTCTTGGTCTGTCCTCTCTTAGGTCCCCTCAGCACTGGAGCTTGCTCTCAGATCCCCTCTGCCCTGAAGCAGGCTGTGTTGGTGGATCCCTCTGGATAGATCCCAGCACAGGCCAAGGACCCAGCAGACAAAAGGGCAGGCTTGGTGGGGGGCAGGGTCTTGGGGAACAAAGAAACCCCTGGGGCAGGAGCACTCACCACTGGGTCCCCAGAACCCTCCCCCAAGCAGGCTGAATTGGGGATCCTAGCGCCCAGCAGACGGAAAGGAGTGCTTGGTGGGAAGATGGAAAGGGGTAAAAGGAGGAAGCCAGTACCCGGGAGGATGCCCGCTGAATGGTCAGAAACGTTTAGGGGAAATGGAGGGGCCCGCACTCTGCTCCGGGGAGCGTCCATCCAGGTGTGCACACACTTACCCTCCAGATGGATCCTGCTGCAGGAACAGGGCCTAATTACTACAGTTTGATAGTAATTTGAGTCAGACATAATGCTTCCAGCTTCTCTCCCTTTCTGCTTAAAATTGTTTTAGCTATTCATGTCACTTGTGGTTTCTATACATTTTAAACTTTCTTTTCCTGGAAAGTGCAACTGGGTGTTAATACAGATTGCATTTAATTCATAAATTACTTTGAGTTGTTTAGGCATTTAGGAAATATGAATTATTCCAACCCATGAGTATGGGACATATTTACATGTCTTTAAATTTTTCTTTTGCTGGTACTTCATAGTTCTTGGCATAGAGATCTTTCACTTCCTTGGCTATTTCACCATAGGAAATAAAATTTTCTGATGGATTCTTTGAATTCCACTCTTCATTGCAGCTTTATTCATAAGAGCCAAGATATAAAAATAACTGTATTTTCTTGATAAATGAAAATATCATGTATATGTATATATATACACATATGCAGAAGAAAATACTATTCAGCCTTAGAAAAAGAAAATCATGCCACTTAAAACAGCATTGATGAATCTGAAATGTATTATGTTCAGTGAAATGAAGTAAACTCAGAAAATAAATATATGTGACCTCATGGGTATGACCTCATGAATATGATCTTATGGATATGAAGAACCCTTAAAACATCAAACACATGGGCAGTGAGTAAAGAAATGCAGAACTATTGATCAGAGTGTAAAATCTCCTATTGTATGAATGAATACATTCTGAAAACCTTGTAAACAATACAGGCAACTAATAGTTGGTGCTTCTGCATCCCATGGATGGTACCCTTAATATCTGTGAGAGAGTAGATCTCAAGGTATCTTGTAAACCACGAAGAGAACAATTCATCAGCTGTGGTAATCATGGCACAGCATACATGTCAAACTACTGTGGTGCACACAATATGTAATTTGTGTTTGTCAATCTTCCCTCAATCTCAGGGTGAGGCAGTAGACTATGTGCTCATAGATAGTTATGTAGGCTGGCGAGCCAGCTCAGCATATGGAGGTACATGCCACCAGAGCTGATACAGAGTCTGGTGCCTAATTTACATATTTTATTTTTACTTTGTAATATTGGGAAATGAACATAGGGCCTTGTACATGTTACGTAAGTACTCTACCACTGCCCTGTATCCCCAGGCCTCTTTCTAGTTTGAGGCATTTACTCAGGTTAGAATGAACTAACTCAGTAGCCCAGGCTTCCCATGAACTAATAATGCTCTCATATCAGCATCCTTGTGGGCAAACTTTTCTGTATCTTGCCAGCCTGTTCCCAAATAACCACACTGAGACTTATTATTAATTATATATGTTTGGCCAATAGCTTAGGCTTGTTACTAGCTAACTCTTACATTTTAAATTAACCCATGTTACTTATCTACACTCTACTAAGTGACTTAATACCTTTTCTCAGTATGGCAAGTTCATCTCCTTCTCTCTGAGTCTCCTCACGATTCTAAGACTCTTCCCTCCTCCTCCTCCTCCTCTTCCTTCTTCTTTTCTCTCTTTTTGTCTACAAGTCCTGCCTAACCTCTACCTTCCAGCTTTTGACCAATCAGCTTCTTTATTAAACCAATCACACTGATGTATTCACACAGTGTAAAGGGATTTTCCATACCCCTGGTTCTCTGGTTTTATGGGCCCGTGCTACAATGCCTAACACATGTTTTTATTTCTCTGAGTAAACCAGACCTTGTGTTTGGCTTCAGTTGTCCTCAGAACACTTCCTGCATGGCCACAGTTCCTCAGACTTATCAGGGGTAGCCAGGCTGAATCAGGGAGTATGAGGTCACTCTCTGATATACTGTAAGATCTGAATCCCTGCTCCAGAACTGGTAATGCAGTTCAGACTTGTGACACAAGTTCCTAGTTGGTAAGGTAGGATATTAATAGATTTCATAGGTAAGCACATTCTTATTGTCCGGTTCGTTTTCCCTTGTGGTCTGATCGTCAAGCCTGCCTTCTTCAGAGTGTGAGTAGAGAGTGGGGCAGGGGCTGGGAACTGATTGTAGGGCTCGGTGAGCTGATGACAGGGCAGTGTTCTTTGTCTTCTCATTTGTGTAAGCAGTGTAGACAAAGGCACCATTGTCCTGTCTTTCTTCTCCCTTCTTCCTACAGGATGTGACTTTCCCTAGAGTGCAGCTGTGTACCAATCTCAGCGCCACTCAGGGCTTTAGTCATTTCCTAGACTTCTCCACTGTACCATAGGAAACCAGGTTTAACAGTCACTCACCAGTCTGAGGGCTATTCTGCCCAGAGTCAGGACCCCCAAAGACCAAGAGACCAGAGCCAATGCAAAAGCAAAGAGTCTTTTTATTATTATCCCAGCACACTGGGTCCAGCCATCCTACACAAAGGCAAGATGTCCACAACCTCAAAAGGGAGGTTGGGGTTTCTTTTAAGCCTTACAGAGGGGAGTGTCTAAGGGAATTAGGTCATGTCAGATATGATTGGCTTAAGCAAGTGGAAATCATATTAGTACGTCTTTATTGGGCTAGTGAGGGGTTAGTTGGGCCTGCAGTTTTCCATTTGGAGCACCCTGTCCTTGAGCTGCTGTGGAGCCCGGCTCTGGCTTGGCCTGGCTGTTGAGGGTGCCAGAGAGTGACTGTTCTTTATTCATGGCTTTTCCTAAGAAACTGCGTGTTCTGTCTCAGGAGACTGACATTGACCTCTGAGAGCAACCTGAGCAGCCTGTCATGGCGTCTGCTCAGTCCTTGTGTGTACACAGAAATAATTTCTTAGCAGGATAAACCTCTTGCTGACTGGAGTGACTTATTTTTTGTTCCACATGGCTCAGTCATTGTCATTCATGTTATTCCATTCCTTACTTGCCATTCAAGAAGAAAAGGCCAGGGCTTTGAAAATATATATCTAAAAGGCCAATGTGCTTAAACCAGACTGGTAACATAAATCAAAAGAATGAGGCAAAGTGCAATGCTGAGCTATGAACGCTCTCTCATTATCAAACTATAGATATCCAAAACTTAATATAAATTGTTAGGCAAATTTTTCTAAGTAACTGCTGTCTAGTTCTTACACCTTTAAAAGAGTTTATTTTACCTTAGATTTTATTGTTCTGAATGAAAGCTTCGGGCTGGATCATCATTAGGGTGTATTATGCAATGTAGCCAGAAAAGCCTGCTTCAGCCCCTAGAGGCAGGATTACTGACTTTGTCTCCTCTGTGTCCTGGCTCTTTCCCTTTGAATGAGGGGTAGTACTTTTTTCTCTCACAACAGTTCTTTGAAAATCAGCTGAGATAACAAATTTGAGATAGTTTTATAAATTAAAACATTCTTTACAAATATTGACCCATTAGTCTCTGTATTTGTAACCTTTGCTTCCTTTATATTTAAAACACAAACAAATCCTTGTAGATTTCACAGCTGAACACACTGATCACAGTTCTTATGGGAGAACTTTCGCCTGGAGACCGGCAGAAGATCATGACCATCTGCACCATTGATGTTCACGCCAGGGATGTGGTGGCAAAACTGATTTCTCAGAAGGCAAGTGTGCTATTTCCTGAAACTGGCATTTATTGTCAGGGTCACAGTGAAGTTATTTGGGTGCCGTAGATCTGAGTTCCCTGGTGATGCCTCGTGGTTCTCTAAGTCAGAGGCCTCAGGTCACCTAAGGGTGCAAACAGAAGGAGCGTGGGGAGAGCCTTCACTTTCACAGCCGTGTCTTCCAGCTCCTACTTCCAGACAGACTCGGTCAACAGCAAGAGCACTGCACGCCATTTCAACTGTCTCAAGGGGTGAGGCTGGGGAGCAGCCTCAGTCTTTAAGGACCTGTGTTCAGAGCCCCAGACGCCACATAAAGCAGGGAAGAGTAGCACATGGCTTTAATCCAGTGCTCCTATGGTGAGAGAAGGCAAAGAGAAGAGAATCATTGGAAATTCTCATGCCAGCTGTCCTGGGTCCAGTGGTCATGAGAGTCTCAAATAAGGTGGAAGGGAAGGACTACTGGTCAAGATTGTCCTCTGGCTTCTACACCTGTGGTGTGACGTGAATGTGCCTACACACACTACACATACATCATACATACATACACACACAGATGCTCACACATATACATACACGCATACATACACTAAATACACACATACACTTATACACACACATACTACACACAAACACTAAACACCTGCACACACACAAATATATATGCACACAAACACATACACACACACAAAAGTTCACATATACACTCACACATATCCTACATACATATACACTAAACACACACACACACAAACACTTGTTTTAAAAACTTATCTCTGTGTTGATCCACTTCACCCTGAAGAAGTCAGTGTTGGCCATGGTTCTAGATCGCCTTGGCCATTCCCTGTTGTTCTTGGCTTTCCTGTTAAGAGGCTGTTTTCTAATCTTTTAACTAATTTGATGATTTTTGCCACTTATCTCTTTTAAAAATCTCCGTGCCTCTCAGATGCTGTCAATATTTTATATGAAAGGAATTTTCTCCATTCTTTATTCCCCCGGATCAAACGTTTACTTTCTAATGTTAGAAACATGCTCGTCTGATTCATAGACAGCTTTGCTGTAGGACCCTTCATCCAATACCTCCACAGCCTTCCCGGGGCGGGGGGTGCTGAAATGACATTAAACAAAAAAATAAAATAAAACTCACATAAACACACAAATGAAAATCAAAATGAACAAGAAAGACTGATAACACAACACAAAAAAGTCCACTGGAAACCATGCAGTTGGTTTTGTGTTGGCAAAGAACATAAAGTTGAGTGGGTAGGGAGCTTGGGGGAGGTGTGGGAAGGAGGTGGGGGAGAATGTCTTAGTTTTCTGTTGCTATGAAGAGACACCATGGCCAAGACAAGTCAAGAGAAAGCATTTAATTAGGGGCTTGCTCACAGCTTTTGTCTTGGCGGGAAGCAGGGCTTAAGTAGCCAGGCGTGATATACCATCCTGAGCCACAGGTTGAGACTGGCCAGCCAGTCATGGGCTGTGAAAACCTCAGAGCTCAAAGCCCACCCCAGTGTCACATCCCCTCTGATGAGGCTGTGCCTTCAAACCCTCCCTCACGGAGTCCCACGGATTAGGAACCAAACATTCTAATACCTGAGCGCATGCAGTCGGGGGTCAGGCAGTCTCGTTCAAACTACCCCAGAGGGAAAGGAACATGATCAAAATACATTGTGTGAAGAAGAGAGAAACAAACACTAAACAGAAGAAACAGAAAAGAGGTATCTTAACCACCACAAAGTGAATTTTTTAAAAAAAGATAAAGAAAAACTCCTAGTTAAATTGAGGCAAAAATTTAAAATTGCAAAGCATGCAATTAAACCTGTTTATCTTATTTTTTTTAAAAAAATAACAATCCCATCCTAGTTTGTATGCTTCTATCAAAAAACATGGTATGTTATTTTCCTACTTATTTCTCTATTGAAATCAGGAGTATTTTAATTTTCTCCATGAAATACCAGAAAGTGCCTTTTCAGGACTGAAGACACGGCTCAGTTAGCAAGGCACTTGCTGAGCAAGTGAGAGGACCCTAGTTCAGGTCCCAAAACCTGGATCATGGATGCTCTTGTAATCCCAGCACCAGGAAGGTGAAGACCAGAGCGTCCTGGGTGCTGGTGACCAGCTGTCTAGCCACTGGTAACTTCACTGGAAGTTCTGCCTCAAATACAATGGAGAAAGCTATTGAGGAAAACACCCGATGTTGACCTCTGGCCACACAGGCCCACACATGTACTTACACACATGATCATGCACACACATAAACACAAGTGTTGTTTCACATAAGTCATGAACATAAACAGTCCTTGATCTAGTTGGTGAGTAGTAAGAAAGAATAGTTTTTTTGATCTCAGATTAGTCCTTGCAAAGTACCTCTTACTGTGTGTTCTTGTTTTGGTAATGAGCTGTTGAACTCACTCTTTTAACATGACCTTGCCCTTTTGTATATATCCATATGTTTTATTTGCAGTAGCATAAATTATTATAAGAATATATTTACTTTAGAAAGCAACTATGCTTGCCAGTAAACCATCAAAGCAGATAGTATATTCCTTGTTTTCATCTAAAGGGCACTTGGTCTTCTTCATCCCCTACAATGTATGTCTATGCAGTGTTGATCCCTGCCCAGTCTTTGGAAAGCTAAGAGGCAAGGATTTTGGTGACTTGAAGTGACTTCCAGGGCACCTTCAAGTCCCTCACACCTTGCAAGAGACAGAATTTTTTTTTTCAAACTAGAAAGGAAATAGATACAATTGGGTAAGATGAAAAAGAGTAGCCTATAAAATCATCATGTAATCTGATTTAAAAAAAAGAAGTAAAAAGTTCTGTATTATAAACATTGGTGAAAGCATAGTTTATACCTCAGTGTGCAGAAATTATGGATTATGTGTAATTTTAATACAGAAAATGAATTTTTCATTGGATTTCGGTAATATATGCATAAAGATACAAAACTTACTAGCCCCTGGGTGACTCATAAAAGGTAAAAACATTGCTTGAGCACACTGCTACTGTTTTGCATTAAAGATTTTCATTGCACACATATCCCCAGTTAGAAATGCAGCTGGGCGCTGCAACAGCATGCAAGCGAGCGCCTCCTGGAGGACTGGGGTTGTGAGGCAGCAGATGGGATGAGATTAATCAGTTTGCTGCCTCAGAAGCATGGGGTCCGGCATGCTCAGACTGCGCCATGGTTTCAGGTTGTCAGCCCCCATGCTTTCGCCTGGCTTTCTCAACTCCGGCACCAGTGGGAGGATTCGCAGAAGCGCTGCTCCGTTCATATTTGCGATGCGCACTTCCAGTACTTCTACGAATACTTGGGAAACAGTCCTCGACTGGTGATCACTCCCCTCACTGACAGGTAACAAATCCAACTTCCCACGGATGGGAAACCAAGCCCCACTGTCCTTTTGTGTGGAGAGAGATGTGTGAGATTGGGAAGAGGGCTGAGAGGAACTGATGAGCAAATTGGGAAGCTATCGGTAAAACCAGCATAGAAATAGACACTGAGTGTTCATTTCAGAGGCAAAATGAAGAAAATTGAGTTAGAGAAACAGAATTACAGAAGTCAAACAGTACCAAGTGGAGAAAGCATTCATGGATTAATGTGGTTTAAGGAAGCCTGGTTGCTCCTGAGACCATTCTGCCCACTTACCTCTGCCATCATCTTTTTGTGAAAGGGCAGGAATAATGAGGATAGCTTATAATAACTTTTTCTTCATACAAGGCAGAGGGAGAGCCTTCAGGTTGGTTAGATGAGCTGCCAGGCATTTATGAAGTGCTGTGCTTTCTGCTGTTCATGCGGTGTCTGCTGTGGCACTCATCAGGTTCCGGGTGAGTGTGATGTGTCAGTAGGTGAGGATGAAGAGAAATGACAGCGTTTATTTTAGGCTGCAGTCGGAGCAGCAGACTGACAATGGAAAGGGTCTGCAGGGAATAATCTCCTGCTGGTTAATCTTCCCCTGTCTGGAACATTTAGGTTCAGAAATATTTCCGATTCGGGATGATTTTGGATTCTAAAATATTTGTGTAGACTCTCCAATCTGAAAATTCAGCCTCTCAAATTCTTCAAAAACAGGTTTCAGAGCATTTTGGACTTGGGATTAATATCTATATAGAGCTAAGACCCAGTTGTGGACACAGAATCAGCTGCATACAGATTTTAGGGTAGAAAGTTAGAGACAAAGCTTAATACAGAAGTTCTAAAGTAGGCAGAAGCCTGTCTGTTGACAGACAGAAGACAGCCACAGCGGCCCAAGAAAACCCGAGGACCCACAGATTGCTACCGAAAATTCAATTGCTATTTGCTAACACACAAAGAGATAAATGGAATGGTGTAGAGGTACAGATGTTTTATGGATGTGAATTCTTTTATTAGGGTTCCAATTCCCATTAAGTTATGTGGTATGAAAAAACACACTTAATCGTGGCATCTAGGAGGGATGATCCTACTTCAGTGTTCCCAACCACTTCCTACCACCAACGTATAGACAAATTAGAAGATAGCTATGTGCCTGTCGCGCCCTGGAGAGGCTGGTGCGATTTTCTCTCTAGCTCTGGGGTTGTTCGTGTACATATTAGTCCTATGAATTCATCATTTACACACACACACGCACACACACAGAGCTTCTGAAACTATCCAAATCATTCTCCTTAACTTCTCTCTACCTAAAACTGTTCAGTGCCTTCCCTCATTCATTGATGTACAGTATTCATCATGAAGTAGTCACAGCTACTGTATGCAAGCCACTAGAAAGAGAGAAGAAAGGTGAAGGTACAGGAGAAAAGAGGGCAAAATTGTAAATTATCCCAATATGTAAAAGCTGGTTGCTTAGTAAATTTTGAATTAAAACTCTCTATGTAGTTCATTTGGAAGTCTGAAAGTGCATGTTCTTGCAGTAGTGCAGATAATGCTGGGGGAGGGGCTAATTGTGTTTCAGTTCTCTTTTATCTTTGTCTGACCTATGAATTTTTGCAAGAATGACGATATCCTCTAAATGCATCCATTTGGTCTCATTTGACATTTGATGCGAACGTCCCTTTGGGAACTAGGTGGGGCGCGTTGTCTCCTCCCACACGCCGCCGGCAGAGTCAGAGCCAGCCCTGCTGGAAGATATTTGCTCTGGGCTTTCTTTCCACTGAGTGAAGCAACCATGGAAGCCATGCTCAGCTTGGGTCTGCTCACCTCTAGACTTACCCAAGCGAGTAAGTCTATGAACACAGCTCCAGCGGGAGTCATAGAAACACCATTTCTGGACCTACTTCATTGGTTGGAGCTTGGACATTTGGCTCCTCCTATTGGCAGGCAGAGGAAGTACAGATATAGGTGGCCATGTTTGACCCAAACCTGAAATTACAGACACAAGTGCATAAAGAGGGCTCGGGCCCCTGCGTAAGAGCCTTTCTACTCCTTCCGTGTGAGATGCTCTTCAACCTACATCTGATGGAAGGGCTGTGGGCCATTTTCTGCTTGTTTCTATTGGCATGGTGCTTTGAACTCTTGGGGACTTTTCCCTTTGACTGTCTTCATGAAGCCCTGCAGTAACCCACACTTTGTGGATAAGAGGCATCAGGATGCTGAGGTCAGAGGACTTAAGACTGAAATCTGATAATCCACAAACTAGATTTTAGTCCCTTATCTCCCAGGATGCATCTTTCTATCACCATCACTGTCTGCACTAACACAAAAACTACGTAGAGACCCAAGTGAAGGTCATCAGCAATTTGAGGCCCTTGTCATTTGTTAGGACTTTTTGCAAATGTTAAGTTCTATCCTTTGGGTGAGACTTTAGTCTCAGTACCTCTGGTCCCTCACTACCCAAATAAGCATCATGATTTAAATGCATGTGCAGCACATTCCAGATGAAATTCTAAAATATATTGACTATGGTGCTCCATCAGTATAGTGCTGTGTAACCACACCCACCTTCTGCACTGAAGTAGGTATATATGTATTTTGCATAATTGTGTATGTCAGCTCTCATTGCAATTTAATGTGATCCTATTTAACTCACCATCATCCCAGACCTCCCTACCCCAACGATAATCAGTTTGAGGCATTGTCTGCCATATTAATAGTATTTTCTCCTAGAAGTATCAGAGATTCAATTACATCCAAGATAAAGGTATTTGTATTCAAATGCACAGCTCTTGGGGCCTGAGAGTGAACAAATAAAACAGCACAATCCAGTTGCTTGAAATGAGCAGCCTAGAATGCTTCCTCATGGTTGCCGTGAACAAATCAGAAGTTCACTGGTGGGTTTTGCTTCTATTGTGTTCTAGGCCTTGGCTTCTTAAGCACTTTTTAAAGAAAGATGTATTTATTATGTACATCATGTTCTGTCTGCATGTATGCCTGCACACCAGAAGAGGGCACCAGATTATAGTATAGATAGTTGGGAGCCAACATGTGATTCCTGGGAATTGAACTCAAGACCTCTGGAAGAACAGACAGTGCTCTTAACCTCTGAGGCATCTGTGCAGCCCC
The DNA here is from genome assembly GCA_004026605.1 of Ondatra zibethicus. Taxonomy (NCBI): domain Eukaryota; kingdom Metazoa; phylum Chordata; class Mammalia; order Rodentia; family Cricetidae; genus Ondatra; species Ondatra zibethicus. The sequence goes on along the minus strand of PVIU01022241.1, from coordinate 14,040 downwards.
TTAACTACCTTCTAAGAGAAAAACATGTCCTCCCCATGTGTCCTGAAAGCACAGGTTCAAGCTTCCTGTTTGTGTTTGGTTGTGCGAAGGTGTTACATCACTTTAACGCAGTCACTCCATCTGACCATGAGCTTCGTGTTTGTGTTTGGTTGTGCGAAGGTGTTACATCACTTTAACACAGTCACTCCATCTGACCATGAGCTTCGTGTTTGTGTTTGGTTGTACGAAGGTGTTACATCACTTTAACGCAGTCACTCCATCTGACCATGAGCGGCGCGCCGGCCGGCCCAGCTGGAACTGGCAAAACAGAAACCACCAAAGACCTTGGTCGTGCCCTGGGCATGATGGTTTATGTATTCAACTGTTCAGAGCAAATGGACTACAGGGTGAGTTATTAAAACATAAAATGTGTTCTAACAGCATTAATCCTATTTGGAAAGAGCCATATACCTTTTCTGAAATGTTTGGAGCAGCGAGGTCTTCTCATTTCTGAAATTTTCAGGTTTTGCTATATTTTCACCCTCATGGTAGTATAGATCTGTAGTCCAAATCTAAATATGTAATTTATTTGTATTACGTGCACACCTACTGCAGACTTAAGGTGATTTTATTCAACTGTTTCAATAATCCTGTGCATGAAGCGAAATTTCACAGCATGGAAATGTTTCCACATGTGACGTCATGGTGGTACTCAGATGCTCTGGATTCTGAAGTACTTTGGATTCCAGATCATGGCTGACTCACCTGTAAGTGCTCCAAACCCTCTGTTCCACTCTGACCATGCCACTTCCTTGTAGTCCATAGGAAACATCTATAAAGGTCTGGTGCAGACGGGAGCGTGGGGCTGCTTCGATGAGTTCAACCGCATTGCTGTGGAGGTCCTGTCCGTGGTGGCTGTGCAGGTGAAGATGGTCCAGGACGCCATCAGAGATGGGAAAAGGAGGTAGAACCCATGACTTCCCTTTTTATCTTTGTTCTTTTTATTTTTCCCACACACAATCAGAAGATAACGTTAATCTTCTCAGTATTGCGTTGTTTTCCTCTGCCACATAAAATAGATAAAATAATTTGAATTGTAATGTTGACTCACTCAGCATCCATTTTTATTCATCGTTTTGTGTGGAGGTCAGTGGGGAGGCTTCAGTATTTCATCGTTCTTTTCCTTCTGCCAAGTCTTGTGTTTGCTTCACCCAAGGAATAGGACACCTCCCCTCTCGCTGTTCTTTACCTCACACTGTTCATTTCCTTGTTTCCTCTGGCCATCAAATACAGAACTTCCTTCCAGAGCCCCGTGGTATTTGATGGAAAGGAATTTGACAAAGTTCTGGGACACAGTGGGCCCCGTGTCAGTGTTAGCTGTGGGTTTTGATGCTGGATATCACGGGTTCCGTGGTGACAGACCTTTCCTCTCTCTCCACTTTCTCCTCTGTGACTTCAGCTAACACCCTTAGCTCTCGCCTCCTCCATGCGCTCTCTCCTAGGCACCTATACTTCCTCTCCCTCACCTTTTACACTTCTGCAAATAGCTCCAGAGCCCACTTGAGGACTCCTAAGTTTCTTTCATTTATTACACCCAAGTCCCTGTCCTGGTCTTTCTGCCTAATTTGTTGGGGTTCCATCCCTATAAATGATACCTTAATGGTCTTCCAGGGATTGGGCACAAAACTTTCCCAGGTATTTCTGGAATGTAAACTCTTTTTTCCCTGTGGTACCATATTCCAAAAGCAAAGCACAGCCAGCATTTGGAGTTTGATGACTAAAACTTGAAAATAAGCATGAGAGGGCACACGAGTCGCTTTCTGGGTAGTCTCCCTTCAGGAACACAGCTGTGCTTGGCTAGCCTGGTCATCTCTCTCTTCTAGGGTATCTTGTTCAGGACCTCTCTTTACACAGACTTCCAGTATGCCCACTGATCAAGGATTCCTTTCTCAGAGCTGTGTGCATGTTCTAGAAGCTTCAGTGTGTCAGAGGAAACCTCTTATTCTACACTACAGGGTCCTGTATCAGCTTCTAACATCCAGATGCCTGGTGCCTCACCCATCCCACCTCTAATGCTGTGTTAGAGAAGTTGAAGTCTTTTCTCTTTGATCCCCAGCTGTATTTGGCTTTTAGTCGGAATCCCATCACCTGCAGGAACCAGAGGCCATCCGAGGCCATCCTTTGTCATGCAGATTTATGTAATGGAGTCACACAGTGGTTTAAAAATTTCTGGGCACTGCTCACTGGGTGGAGCCTCTGCCTGGTCTGAGCCCTCTCTTCTTCCTTAGGCTAGTTCACAAACTGACTGCAAGGCTCCTTCATGATCCTTTAAGTTAAATTCCCCCTACCTTGCAGGATCTAAGTGAGAGAACCCCACATGGCCACAGAGCTAAGAATCCTGCTGGATCCACCTGCTGGGGGCTCCTCCCTTTAACTGGAGACCATCACTGCTGTGTATTCTGGGAGAGTGACGCTTACACAGGCCACACTCACCTCCCCTCTGTGCAGGCCCAGCTAGATTTCCCTGCTTTCACTTGCTTGACATTTGGGAAAATCCTGATTTCTCATTTTAACCTGGACCATTTGAAAAATCACCATTGTTAGCTGCCCAGTAGCCAAGTCCCCAAAAGTCCTAGGTGTAATGATCTGTCCTGTCCCTTTAAGATTCAAGCCACCCCACTCCCTCACAGTCCACTGAGGCAGGCTGATCTTCAGCTTCCGGCCTGAGGCCCTCCCTTTTCCATCTCCCTCACAAAGAGGCAGCTTCTGTCTCTCCCTTTTCCCCACTTCTCCCCTTCTCCTTTTCTGTCTCTCTTTCTCTCTCTCTCTCTCTCTCTCTCTCTCCTTTTCTTCCCTACTCCCTTTCTCTTCCATAACCCACTAAATAAATAACCAACCTCATTCTGCATGGTGTGCCTATCCATGTCTCTGTCTCTCGCCCTCTGCATGGCCCTCTGCCTGGGACCAGCCTACAGAGACCTGTGGCATGGTCTTGTGGCTCACCCATCCACCTGTCTCCCTGTGTGGTCTCATGTGCCGTCCCTGCCTGGGACTAGCTGCTCTCAGGACCCCCTGCCTGCTGCCTGCTCCCACCCCTCCCACCCCTGCTCAGGGACCTGTGGCATGGTCTCATGGCCTGCTGCCTGCTGCAGCCACTTAGAAACCTGCAGCATTTTCATTTAATCCATTACACTAGGCATCTGTGTCTCATCTCTGCCTCTCCTCCTCTGAGACTGCTTCAGCCTTCCCCTTTCTCCATGAGATCTTACTGAGACCACATAAATTTTGTCTCCCCAGCCCTGTGTGAAAGCTACTGCATACACATCTTCGCTGGTTACCATTTCATTGGCCTGGTCAACAGAAGTCTTACTGGGTCCTCTTAATTTTTTCCGGAAAACCATTGCTTCTCCTCAGCATTGGCATGATGATAGCAGCAGTCATAGCTAATATCTGTTGAGTGCATTGGGTCCCCACAGTGTGCTGTTAACCATTTTTATTCATATTCTTTCAAGTCCTCACCTGGAGCTGAGATTATTCTCCCTTTTTATTAAATGAGAAAATTGGAACAAAGAAAGGATAACTGACAGGCCTAATGTGTGGTATAGATGGCTCTGAGCTCTGACTCCAACACAGTCCACTGTCCTGACCACCACACTGTCCTGCTGTCCTGACCGCCACACTGTCCTACTGTCCTGACCCCCACACTGTCCTGTTCTCCTGACCCCCACACTGTCCTGCTGTCCTGACCCCCACACTGTCCTGCTCTCCTGACCCCCACACTGTCCTGCTCTCCTGACCGCACACTGTCCTACCTTGCAGAGACGTTTAGTAGACATTTACTGAATAAGATGGAGGGCAGGTGAGTAAGCAAACAGAAGAACTGTACAGGGAGTCCCTTTCTCCTGCTAGCAAGTACACTCTCTATGTAGTGTTCCATTTAAGGAACTGAAAGTAAATTTATTTCATTACATGTTAAATATTCAACCTTTCATTTTTCCATTTTAGGCTTTGCAACCCTCCCCACCACAAAAAAAAAACTTCCCATATTGTGATTCTGGAGAGAAAGGGAGGGTATTTTTAATAAATGCTTCAAAACATTTAAAATGCGTGTGCTTATGAATCTTAAAGAAAATAACCCAGGACAAACAGCGTTCGAACACATTTGCATTTTGCAGTGGCTTACATTGTCGATGTGCATTCATGTTCAGTGAACACATTTAATTCCATCAACGTTCTTTTTATGGCAGATTTGTATTTCTTGGAGAGACTATCCCGCTGAAGCCGTCGGTTGGAATATTTATTACTATGAACCCAGGGTATGCTGGCCGAACTGAATTACCAGAAAATCTCAAAGCTCTGTTCAGGCAAGTGCTTGCCTCATAGCTCAATCTGGCGCGCTTCTGCCACCTAAGGTCGCTTTGCTCCGATACCGTGACTAGTTTTCACCAGAGAATTTAATTTCCTATGGAAAACTTATTTCTTGTAACCCCTTCATGGAGATGATTTTCTCCGTGATAAATTCACCTGTGTGTATTGAAACTGACACTCAAATCGGTAAGGAAGAGCTATGCAGTAATTTCAAGTATTTAATATTATTTTTTTCACTAAGATATTTCATTGTAAACAGAATTTTCAAAAATTATAAAATATCTCACAAATACAGAAATGTATAAAGAGTAGTTTTTGCCAACTGAACAATCTTAATAGGTTGTTGTAGTTTTTCCGGTCCCTTCTATGATTTATATTTTATACAGTTAAGATATATTAAGCATGATTTTATTTGCTTTTGTTCTTGTAATATTTTGACATACATATTTTATTATACTACTGAAAATTCTTTGGAAATACCATTTTACATAACTTCAAAATTATTCCTCTTACAGCTCATCCTTATTTTCTTGATCATCTTGCCTGGTTTGGCTTAATTTTGTTTTTTGTGGTATTGAAATAGCAAGCTATAAACATTTATCCTTATTAAAATTATTTTTGTTTCTAGTTATAATCCCAAAATAGATTCCTTGGGTGTCTTTGTGTGTGCATATGGTTGACAATGGGTATCTTCCTCAAATCCTCCAGCTAACGTTTCAAGGCAAGATCTCTCACTGACATTGGAGTTCATCATTTCAGCTGGAAGCCTTGGGCATCCTCCTGTCTCCACCTCCCAAACACTAGGATTGCAAGTGTGTACTTCCACAGCTAGCCTTTCCCTTGGTGATGGAGATTGAACTCAGGTCCTCAACTTTGCGTGGCAAACACTTTATGATTACAGTGGTTTGAATGAAAATGGCCCCGATAGGCTCATAGGGAATAACAGAGTTAGGCGGTATGGCCTTGTTGGAGGAATTCATTTCCTGCCGCCTGTGGATCAAGGTGTAGAACTCTCAACTACCTCTCCAGCACCATGTCTGCCTGCATGCCAGCATGCTTCCTGCCATGATGATAATGAATTAAATCTCTAAACTGTAAGGTCGGCCCAGTTCAGGGTTTACTTTTATTAGAGCTGCTGTGGTCATGGTGTCTCTTCACAGCAGTAGAACCCTAAGACAGTGGCTAAACTGTTCCCTGTTGTGGGATAATCTGTGAAGATGTGTCGCTCAGATTGGTTTAATAAAAAGACCTGAACGGCCAATATCTCGGCAGGGTTTTCGGGGCAGAGAGGATGCTGGGAAGGAGCAGGGTGGAGATGCACAAAGTCGCCAGCCAGGTGGAGAGGAAGCAGCATGGGCACTGCAGAGTAAAGAGAATAAAGTCACAAGACAAAAGTAGATTGATAAAAATGACTTCATTCAAGTTGTAAGAGCAACTTAGTAACAAGCCTGACCTATCGGCTGAGCTTTCATAATTAATGTCTCTGTATGGTTATTTGGAAGCTGACAGGTGGGACAGAAATATCCGCTAACAGTTCCCCAAGCCCCAGATAGATTCTTAGCTATAAAATTACCAGGCGATGATTAAAATACATTGTGGACCAACTTTCTCCAAATACTCAGCCAACATGCACACTAAGGGCTACCTACGCAGGAGGACCTGCAGGGCGTCTGCAGGACCCATTCCTTCCTTCAGGTGTAACTGGGTACGCTGGCATGCTTCCACTGCAGGGAACAGCTGGTGGAACAACACAAATATCAAAACTGAAAAGAAATTCCTAAACTCTCAGGAGTTCCCTTGTACTGCTTGGCAACTAATCCCTCCATTCTACATGACTCTCTCTCTGACTAAGGATTATGTTTATCTTTCATGAAGTTCATTTCAATCCCAGTTTCTCAAACTGTGGGTCATGACTCTCTAGGGGTTCAGGTAACTGAATGTAAGGTCATGAAAAACTCAGCAAGAGTAAAAGTTTCTGGATGTGGAAGGCCCAAACTCAACCCCGGATCCAGTGTGCACTGCAGACGGAGCTCTATAAACACCACTACAGTCTTGGTTCTGAACACAGAACCTACATGCCACCACACTGCACAACAATAACCAGTGCCCACCACACTACACAACAATAACCAGTGCCCACCTCACTGCACAACAATAACCAGTGCCCACCACACTGCACAACAATAACCAGTGCCCACCTCACTGCACAACAATAACCAGTGCCCACCACACTGCACAACAATAACCAGTGCTGCCTGAAACACCTTGGCTTAGGTTCAAGCCTATTCTCATATATATGAATTGTAGAACCTTAATGTATTACACAGTTTGCTGCATTTGTAGACACATGGTTTAATTACAGAAAAGGAAGACTTTCTATCCTATCATTATTCCTCTGCATGTTCCAAATCAGTGTGTCGTTGGATTATATTTGTTTTTTATTTTGGATACTGGGGTCATTAGCTAGCCAGCCTAGCCTACTAGGCTAGTCCTGGGAAGGTGAGACCTTGTTTCAAAAAAAAATAAAGTGGAGGATGTCTGAGGAACGGCATCCGTGGTTAGTCTCTGGCCTCCATACACTGACATGTGTTCTACATGCTCATATGTCAGTGGTCAGTCTTTGGCCTCCACACACAGTGACAATCTGTTCTACATGTTCATGTGTACTCACATGAACACAAACACACACAGTCTTTCAGTGAGTTTTAGCTTGGTGTTAGAATAGAATTTCCAACAATTTCTGAAATGATGCTGAGCATCCCTTTGCCATTCTTGTGCTCTCAAAGCAATGTCTCAGAATTGACAGGTGTACAATCAACTATTGACCACCTCTGCAGGATAAAATAGTCAAACTGTAATTCTTTGTGTAAAAAAAGAAAAAGTAAATTTCCCTGTCCTACTGCATCATGGGCTCCACTTTCTGAAAGCATTGATGAAGCTACTAGAAAAGAGAGCACTGAGCAGGCAGCAACCTCCACAGGAGTGACTACTGAGTGAGCGGGCCCAAGCCAGGAACATCTGTGAGAACAGGCCTGAGCCAGTGACCTCTGCCCAAGCAGGCATGAGGCAACAACCTCCAGAGGAGCAGAGCAGGCCCAAGACAGTAACCTCAGCAGAAACAGCCCCAAGCAAGCAACCACCATGGAAGCAGACCAGAACAATCCCCCAGGAACACAGAGCGACCTACGGGGTGACTGGAACTGTGGGCCTCGAGGAGCGACCATCTGAGCCTTGGATCCACTGGCACTTGGAAGATTGATCACTAGAGATACAAACAACCTCAACTACACCAATCAGAGGAAAAGATGAGTAGACAAAGTAAGAACACATTCAACACCACAAAGATCAACATGACACCAATAAAAACTAGTGACCCTACAACAGCAAGACCTGAACAACCAAATATTAATGAAACAGAAGAAAATGACCTAAAAAAATAACCAGGAGAAAGTTTGAGGCCCTTAAAGAGGAAATGAAAAATTCCCTCAAAGAAATGGAGGAAAAGACAAACAAAAAATTGGAAGAAATCAACAAATCCCTCAAAGAAAACGAAGAAAAAGCAATCAAACATATGAAAGAAACTATTCAAGACTTGAAAACTGAAAAAGAGATAATAAAGAAAACACAATCCAAGGGAATTATAGAAATGGAAATTATGAGAAAACAATCAGGAACCACAAATGCAAGCATAAACAGCAGAATATAAGAGATGAAAGAGAGAATCTCATGTGCTCAAGCTACAACAGAGGAAATAGACTCATGAGTCAAAAAAGTTAAATCTAAATTAATTGAAACATTAAATCAAAAGCTTAACAAAAAATATCCAGGAAATATGGAACACCATGAAAAGACCAAACCCTAAGAATAATAGGAATAGATGAAGGAGAAGAACCTCAAACTTAAGAGCACAGAAAATATATTTAACAAAATCATAAACCTAAAGAAAGATATGCATATGAAGATACACGAAGCTTACAGAACACCAAATAGACTGGATCAAAAACAAAACCAGTCTCCTCCACACATCCACATATAATAATCAAAACACTAAACATACAAAATAAAGAAAGAATGTTAAAAGCTGAAAAGGAAGAAGGCCAAGTAACATATAAAGGCAGATCTATCAGAATTACACCTGACTTCTCAATGGAAACAATGAAAGCCAGAAGGTCCTGGTCAAGCGTTATGCAGACATTAAGAGACCACGGGTGCCAGCCCAGACTACTATACCCAGCAAAACTTTCAGTCACCATAGAAGGACAAAACAAGATATTCCATGACAAAACCAGATTTAACCAATACCTAGCCACAAACCTAGCCCTACACAAAGTACTAGAAGGAAAACTCTAACTGGAGGAAGTTGGCCACATCAACGAAAACACAGATGATAGATGATCTCACAGCAGCAAATCCCAAAGAAGGGAAACACACACACACTAGCATCACCAACAATGAAAACTAAAATAACAGGAGTTAGCAATCACTGGTCATTAGGTCATTCATATCTCTTAATATAAATGAACTCAACTCACGTATAAAAAGACACAGGCTAACAGATTGGATACGAAAACAAAATCCATCCTTCTGCTACTGTGTACAAGAAACACACCTCAAAGACAGACATTGCCTCAGAGTAAAGGGTTGGGAAAAAATTTTCCAATCAAATGGACCTAACGCACAAGCTGATGTAGCTATCCTAATATCTAACAAAATAGACTTCAAACTAAAATCAATCAAAAGAGACAAAGAAGGACATTTCATATTAGTCACAGGAAAAATCTATCAAGAGGAAATCTCAATACTGAACATCTATCACCCAAATACAAGGACACCCTCATATGTAAAAGAAATACTTCTAAAGCTTGAATCATACATTAAACCCCACACACTAAGTGGGAGACTTCATTACCCTAGTGGTGACTGGACATGTATGTCAAACAGAAAATTAACAGAGAAATAAGGGAACTAGCAGATGTTATGACTCAAATGGACTTAACAGACATCTATAGACCATTCCATTCAAACATTAAAAATATATACTTTCTCAGCACCTCATGGAACCTTAACAAAAACTGACCACATACTAGGTAGCAAAGCAAACCTCAAAAGACAAAAAAATTGGAATAACCCCATGTATCTTATCATATCACCATGGCTTAAAATGATAATTCAACAGCAATACTAATTCCAAAAAGCCCACAAACACATGGAAATTAACCAATGCTCATCTGAATCATCAATGGATCAAGGAAGAAATAAAGGGAGAAATTAAAGTGTCTAAAGTTCAGTGAAAATGACCACACAACACACACAAATTTATGAGACACAATGAAAGCAGTGTAAAGAGGAAAGTTCATAACTCTAAATGCCTACATAAAGAAGCTGGAAAAATCTCAAACTAGTGAGTTAAGAGAACATTTGAAAACTTTAGAACAAAAAGAAAACAAACTCACACAGAAGGACTAGAGAGTAATAAATAATCAAATTGTGAGCTGAAATCAACAAAATAGACACAAAGAAAACAATACAAAGAATCAATGAGACAAAGAGTTGGTTCTTTGAGAAAATCAACAAAATAGACAAACCTTTATTCAAACTAACCAAAAGGCAGAGAGGAAATATCCAAATTAACAAAATCAGAAATGAAAAGGGGGATATAACAACAGACACGGAGGAAATACAGAGGATCATCAGGTCATATTTTGAAAACCACTACTCCACAAAATTGGAAACTTTAAAAGAAATGGGCAATTTTCTGGATAAATATCATTTACCAAAATTAGTTCAAGACCAGATAAGCATATTAAATAGACCTGTAACTGCTAAAGAAATAGAAACAGTCATCAAAAGAAAAAAATAATGATATCTTGAGATTTGCAGGCAAATGGATGGATCCAGAAAACATCATATTGAGTGAGGTAACCCAGACCCAGAAAGTCAAATATCATATGTACTCACTCATCAGTGGCTTTTAGACATAAAGCAAAGAAAACGAGTCCACAATTCACAATCCCAAAGTACCTAGACATCATTGAGGACCCTAAGAGAGACATACATGGATCTAATATGCATGGAAATAGAAAAAGACAAGATCTCCTGAATAAATTGGGAATATGGGGAGCATGGGAGAGCGTAGAAAGGGAGGGGAGAGTCTGGGAGGGGAGCAGAGAAAAATGTATAGCTCAATAAAATCAACAAAAAATTTAAAAAGAAAAGAATAAATAAATTCATATATTTCATCAGTGTATAAATTAGCTTTCATCTTTAATAAGTCGTAAAAGTCTATGAATACCAAGGAATTGTTTTAGAATTGGTTTCCTTATTGTTTATCATCAGTGAGTGTTTGATTGGTTTACCTCAAGACCAGGATTGAGCACAATTCTCTAAGGTACCAGGGGAGTCTTGCTGTAATGAACCCACACACAGTTTTCTTACTATTCTCTGGCATGACTACCTGAACTATTGGTTCTAAGACTGGTCCAAGATTCTGGGCTGATGAGAAGCTTGTTGATTTTAATCACTGAGTGTTCTCCTGTGGACATGCTAGAAGCTGTTCATTGAGTCACGAGGCGCTAGGCATTTTCTGTAACTCTAGTCTGGAGACTTTGTGAACGAAGCTGCACTGGCCATGTGTGCAAATCTTTGCATGAATGCATTTTCATTTCCTTCAGGTGTATATCTAAGATTGGTCATGTGACAAATGTATGCTTTGTTTCTAAAGCCATTGGACTCCTTTTACACTTTCACCATTAATGAGTGAGAGTTCCATTTTTTTATGCTCTTGTCATTGCTAGCAATGCTGATATTATGACATTTGTTGGCAAGTTTTAACTGATATAATTGATCCATTATAGTGTATCATTGTGAATTTGCTTTGTATTTTCATAAAAGCTCATAGTCTTGAGTATTTTTCCCATATTTATTGCTCATCCCCTGTGTGTGTGTGTGCACATATTTCATATGCAGCTCCTTTATTAGATAATGTACAGTATAAAGTTTTTTTCTTACTTTGTGTTCCTCAAAGATAAAAGTTTCAAACATCATGAACTGTAATTTATCAACTCTTGGGGGTATTTCGTTTTGTTTTTTTAATATTCTAGTCAAGGAAGCTTACTTAGCCAAAGCTTGGAAATTTTTTCAACCATGTTTTCTCTTCAGCAGATTTTGTTGTTTTACTGCTTTTTAAATGTTTTCTATTATTCTGTTAATTTCCTGAACTATATTGACTTTCTGATGATAAGCAGCCCTTTAACCCTAATGTTCCTGGGATAGACCTCATTTACTCAAGAGGCATTGTTTTTATATGTTTTGCTGAATTTTATACACTGTAAACTTTTTTAGAGATTTTTAAAGTGCTGTACTACAGAGGACATTGGTCTTTAGTGTTTGCTTTGTAATCTCTGATTTTGGCATCAGGTAATGCTGACATCATGACATTAGTTGCTGAGCCATCTGTTTTCTAAGACTTTGTGTGTGTTGCTATTATTTATTGCTAAAGTATTGACATAATTAACCAGTGAAGTCATCTGGACCAAGATTTTTCCTCATGGGAATCTTTCCAGTAATGAGTTTCTTTAATAGATATAAAGTGATTGAGACTTTATTTTTCTTTGGATTAGTTTTGATGATCTTTATCTTTTCTGGAGTTCTTCCTGTTGTCTGAGCTCAGTGTTTTAGCATGCGTTTGTTCATCATATTATCTGCAAGGATGTCCCCAATTTCACACATGGTAGCAATAATTGGTGTTGTGTGACTTCCTCTTGGTCCATAAGGTTAACCTAATGGCTTAGCAGTTGACTTTTGGGAGTTCTTTAGGATTGACAGTGTGTCTTTAACTACTTAGCATGCCTCCAAAAGAGCTAAATACCCCTTTACATTAGATTATAAGAATGTTTATAGTTTTTAGTGTGATTTCCTTTCATTCTTTTAAGCTTCTCCATCCATTTTATATTTAATCATAATTCATTTACATTTTACTCTAATTTTATCATATTACTTTAAAAATATAATTCATATAATGAAAATTTTGGTAGGTAATGCAAAATGAGTATTTAATTCTGTTCCCTAATGTTCATCAAATATCCTAACACCTCATGTTGAATGTTTTCCCCTCTTCATAATAACAGCTTTCTCTAGCACAGCAATTCTTTGCTTCCTTTTCTTCAGAGAACGCCCACCTAGCGGTGACCGTGCCGGCTCAGAACACACTTGCTGGAGAGCCGTGTGCCACGCCAGTATTTTCACATTTCTCACACCATTTATTTAATGCACTTCTTTCACTTGGGTCTTAGAGTTTCATTTTTTTTTCACATTTTCATGAATTGATAAAGTGACTACAGCATCATTTGTCTTTCAATGTTAGTTTTTAAATGTTTTCCATTATTCTGTTGATTTGTTGAACTATATGAATTGGCTTTCTGATGATGAGCAGTCTTTTAATCATCAGGGTTGAGGCTTATGTGACATGAAAGCAGCTCTGTTTGAGAGGGGGGGCAGGAGAGAGTAGTGGGGGGTCAGTGAGTATGGCATGATGATATGTGTACATGAAAATATTTACATATCATCCCATTGTTTGTACACTATCTAAAAATTAGTAATGGTATTGTGTATACTAATGCAATGATAGACTATATTCCAACATGTTTCTTTTCTCTGCTTTCCATTCTTCTGTTGCACAATGAATAGTAAATATGAAATATAATCTAGGGTCAGGTTAGATGGGGCTTCAGTCCCCTAGGCCCAGAGTTACTGTAAGGAGTATCCAGGGTGAAAAAACTCAACTGTGTGTGAAGTAGAATGTAACTGAACCCACAGAGACATGTAAATATTTGGGAACACACAGTTTTAAACATCTAAACCATGGGGCTTACTTATCCATTTGCCTGTGTTCCATCTGTACCTGGCCTTAGTGAAAAGGTTTCAAATCTGGTTGTTTCTGGCTCCTGTCTTTGAGGTGGGACTCTTTTAAAGCCTGCTGCATGTAAAGTGGAATTTGAAACAACATTTTTCTAAATGTTCATCTTAAAGGTCCCTCCTGGTAGGCCCTAGTAGCATTATGTAAAAGATTAATTGTACTCCTGTAAAGTGTTTTGGTTATCATTTAATTTTTTTATTTTATGTGTATGAATGTTTTGCCTGTATGTTATGTAATTATACACCACGTGTTCCTGGTGCCCACAAAAGCCTTCATTGGAGCCTCTAAAACTAGAGTTACAGATGCCTGTCAGCCACCACATGGTTGCTGAGAACCAAACCTGCAGCCTCTGCAAGAGCAGGAAAGGATATCTCTCCAGCCACACCTTGTACCCACTTTGAGAGTGATGCTAGGTATTCGTGGGCTCTGTGGGCAGGCCATCAAGCACAGCTGGCTTTGAAAGTTCAAGTGCATCACTTTTTGTTGTTGTTAAACAACAACGAAGGTGATGAATACTCAAAGATCCCAATTTTGTCATTATTTTTGTTACTTGTGCCTCAGAGGTTGTGTATGACTGTGTGGAGGTGCCCCACACCTAATGATGGCCATTGAAACCAGACATGGAACAAGATATTATTCCCTAGGATGTTTTTACCAGAATGCTGCTCACCACAGCTACAGGCTGACCTTCTCGTGCTCAACACCTCCCTCTCCTTGCTAGGGAGCACGAACACTGAGGGTAAGAGCCTAGGGAGCACAGACACTGAGGGTAAGAGCCT